>PVJI01006329.1:0-87359 GCA_004026765.1 Micronycteris hirsuta
GCTCCTTCTTCCTCTCTGCTGTGTAGAATTCCATTGTGTAAATGTACCATAGTTTCTTGATCCATTCATTTGTAGATGGGCACTTAGGTTGTTTCCAGCACTTGGCTATTGTGAATTGTGCTGCTATGAACATAGGAGTGCAAAGGTTCTTTTGAATTGGTTTTTCAGGATTCTTAGGGTATAAACCCAGTAGTGGAATCGCTGGGTCGAAAGGCAGTTCCCTTGTTTCTTAATGGCTTGCTCGAATGAAAATTCAGCCCGGGGGTCTTTTCCTTCCCTTGGCTTTTTGCTGCCTGCCTTCCAACAGGAATAGCTCAACTCTGAGAGCGACAGAAGCTTTTTGTGGATAAAGGTAAAGTTTTGGAAGACTAGCTCTTTTAAAATGTGGTTTCCTTAGAACCTGAACCAATTCAGGGAGTAAATGAGAGACAAAGTGCTGCAGGGCTCTGAATAGGAAATGATCTGTGAGTAAATTGAACAAGCTGAGAGACAGTAAATAGGCAATTAACATTTGCTTTGGCAAACCTGCACCTGTTGGAGCTGAGCATACAAAGAGAAACGTGAAGGGGAATAAATGACAAGAGAAGACCTGTCAAACATCGTAGTGTTGAAAGATGCTAAGTGCTGAGCTGCAAGAAATCATGAGTGTAAATTACGTGGAGCTGCAAATTTGGCTGAGCATCAAGAAAGATACTAACCACAATGAAACCTTGTTTTACCACCTTTTTCCCACCTACATGTGCCTGGAGAGTTGGAGTGGATTCCGCGCAGCTAATGGTACTATTGCAGATGATGGCGATCCTCGGAGGTTCGGGAAGCCTGGACAGATCTTGGGAGGAGAAGTAGTGCTCACAGAGAAAATTATAAAATAAATGTTTTGTAGTCTGGGCCCTGTGGCTAGCCTTTGGAAAAGACATTCTAATGCAGGTGGGCATTGGACTTGTTAATTGCCGTCACACAGGGCAGTCCCCTTGACAGAAGGCATTCTGATTGTAAAGAACCCAGGATAATATGATGATTTGTAAGGAATTTTCTTCTCTAAAGACAGTTTAGGCAATTGAACAGTTCTCAAATTCTGAAATTGTTTATATACGTACATATACTCATTCCAGAGAGAAGGGTGAGCAAAAATTATCTTCTAAAATTATGATTTAATATCATATATTCCAAGTTATATTCAGTAGTGTCCATTGGTGTCCGTGAGATGTTAGTACATATTCTCCATAATCAATTAAATTTTAGAAAGTTGTGTCTATTTGTACTGTTCTTGAAAAAGTATAATTGTATCCTTGAAATAGTATAATTAATAGTGTATAACCCAGTGAAATTCATAAGAAAAACCACAGCCCATCCCAACACCATTATCTTCCCAAAGAAGTCCATTGTTCCACAGAGCACGGTTTGGATAATTCTGACTTAATTCATAGTTTGGGGCACAGTTTTATCCATTCTCTTGCTGAGAAATCATATTGACTGTCTACAAAAAGGGGCAATTGAATAGCCCAAATCATATTGACTGTCCACAAAAAGGGGCAACTGAACAGCCCAAGTCTCTCAAAACTAGTCACCAGCCCTAACTCTTTTAACCCAAAGAGCAACTCTGTGCCTGGCCTGAGTGTAGTGATGCAGCCCTAGCAGCCTGGTTCCCTGGCAAGATTAGCCTCCAGGCAGCCTCCTTCAGCATCTTTTCTTACCTGGTAATACCACCTCTACCAGAAGTGAAGCATCAGGAGTCAGTACTCACACGTATTTGCCCAGGGGTTTTCACCTGACCACACAGGTGTACAGCATGGGCCCAGCGCTAAGAAAAAGACACAATAGAACAAGGCTAGACTCTCATCAATGTTCGTCTCTGCATGTCCCTGAAAACAGCCCTGCAGAGCAATAGTTCTTTCTTCTGCCTTAACTGTTTAAATTCACCTCAATCATCTCCATAGACCAGCTTGAGCTCTTTGCTTCCTCAAGTCTAATGGATCTGAAAGCTCCAGAATCCGTTTTGTGTGTGTGGTCTCCCAGCCATAAAATTCAGGGTTGTCACAGTTTGTCTACATGGGGGAGGCTCTAGGCTGCAGGGAGGTACATCCAGCAGCATTTTGTTGCTAGATATGGTGGGATGACCTCTGGGAATCAGGAAAGGTAGCGAGGAACTGCCCACGGAGAGCCGTACTTGATACGGATGGAACCCCACTGGGGACCAGAAAGCTAGATCTGGCCACATTGCCGGGAATCCAGACAAAGGCAGAGTCAGGACAGTAGATGAGGCTCTAATTTGCTCCTAATTGGCCTCCCAAATTTTATTCTTTTTCTTTCTACTCCATTCCCACATGAAAACCTACTACCTTTCCTTTCTTCCCTTCCTCCTTCCTTCCTTCTCTTTCTTTCTTTCCTTTCTTTCTTTCTTTCTTTCTTTCTTTCTTTCTTTCTTTCTTTCTTTCTTTCTTTCTTTTTTCCTTCCTTCCTTCCTTCCTTCCTTCCTTCCTTCCTTCCTTCCTTCCTTCCTTCCTTCCTTCCTTTTCTTTCTTTCTTTCTTTCTTTCTGGTACTATATCTTTATTTATAAATTTATAATTATTTCTCTGGAAAATTTTCAGGTACATAAAAATTAACCCCCCATTACTTCAGTTGATATTTTTGACTTTTTTAAAAGCTAAATCAGGATGTTCCCTATCCCCAGATTAGTTTGCTAGGGTTTCTGTGACAAAGTACCACAGACCAACTGGCTTAAAACAACAGAAATTGGTTCTCTCACAGTTCTGGAGACCGAATGTCTGAAATCAAGATGGTAGAAATCACTAGCATCTGTTGGCTTGTAGGCACATCACTTCAATCCCTGCCTCCATCTTTACATGATATTCTCTGGCCTTCCTAGGGCTATCTTCTTAGAAAGAAGTCAGACTACATTAGAGAACCACCTTACTCCAGTATCAAGACCTCATCAAAAACCACCTAACCCTATTTCTAAGTAAGGTCGCCTTCTGAGTTACTGCGAGTTAGGACTTCAGTACATCTTTTGTTGGCAGACATAATTCAACACCTTTTCCTAGCCCAAACCCTTCCATGGTTCTTACTTCCTTTAGGATAAAATCCAAGTTCCTTTGTCCCTTTCTGTCTCTCCAGACTCGACTCACACACACTCTCAATTCCAGTGATACAAAACTGCCTATTGTTTCACTGCGTATGTGTACTCTCTCTTGCTTTGCCACATGCTGTACTGGTGAAAATTGTCCTTTATACTGCACTGCTATGTGACAGGTACCTGTTCATATAATAATTTTTACAATGACACTGTAATGTAGGTCATTCTACTTACTCCCATTTTTCAGAGGAAGAAAGTAAGCCCAAAGAAGTCAAGCAGATTACCAAAGGTCATGGGGATAGGACATAGAGGAGCCAGGGTGAAAACCCAGGCAATCTGAGACTGGAGACTTGTTCTCGAAACTACATGATATGGGCAGAAGGTGGAGGGAGAGACCGTCAAAGGAAACACCCTGCTCATCCTTTGGGACTCAGTTCAGTAGTTCCTTCATTCAAATATTTCTCTTTGGTCCAAAGCCCCCATCTCCCATCCTGCCACCTTCAGCCTGATCCCGGCACCTGGAACACAGGTTCCCCGCCGCACTGTGTGTCTGTGCGACCCACACACTTCCCAGCACCCCAGGTTGTTCCGTCTCGGCGTGAACTATCATTTTTTAACAAAACACAGCTCAGCAACCAAAGGTAATTAAAAACTAACTCCATTTTTTATTTGTGACTTCTGAAGAGCACAAAAGCAGATCCAATTAATAATCCACAATTCTCCAAAGCCTCCATCCTGAGCCAACTTAACCTCTCATTCCCCGAGCTGCTACAGGGCCGCTCATTCAAATGCCCAATTTAAAAAAAAAAAAAAAAACACAATTCCTAAGCCACATGATTCCTTCTCTCTCTTTTTCCATCGCATTTTATCTGTCTTGCAGATTTTTGGGTGTTTGTTCAGTTTCCTACTGCAAACAGGAAATTTTCAAGGATCACGTGCATAAATCCTGTCCCTGCCACACCTCCCATAAAACTCACACCCCACTCTGCGTTATCACTCGCCACCCAAGCGCCCTGTATTCTAATGCGTTCCCTCATGTGGGAAAACAGAAATGGCCATGAACTGTCTTCATAATGAATTGTAAAACCACACTATTTCAATCAATGCAAAGCTAAGTCTGAGCATCAAGCTAGTAATAGTGATAATATGCTCTTATAGTTACATATTTCAGTTAACTGTAAAATCTTTTATTACTGTAGTAAAATGTATGAAACTCCTGAACCGACCAGGAATGAGGGGCAGCTGCAACAGCAGTTGGCATTTCGCAGTTGTTTAGAGATTGCGTAAATTAACGTGCAAAAGGAGTAATAACACAAAGTGCTGGGAAGCTATTTTTGCATAAAATCACAGTATATTTTCAGATTAAACACTAAATTTCCAGGCAAGACCTTGGGATACAAGAACATGACAAGCAGAGATCTGTTCAGCACTCCAGCGTTTAGATCTGAGGCACAGTGGGAGGACTGCAGTCATTGCCTGATAGTAGCCTGTTCATCAGCTCTTCATTAACAGGCGCTACTCGCTCCCAACATATGTTCACATAGCAAAACTGGGTTCAACGTTACGTGTTGTGTAAAAAGTGAAACTTGTAAGCATAGTTTTCCCTTTGGGGAGAAGAAAGGTATCTTGTGTCTTTGGATAAAGGGCATGAGCAAAACCTGACACAAAGCACTCACTACATGGTAGCTAGCATCACTGTTGGTAGAATAAATAAACCCATTCATCTATCCAAGAGGGAATGAAAGAGGTCCAAGAAACAGCAGAAGAGGAAATAGAAGCCAAGACCAGAGCCAAGGAAAGATCTAATCAATACAGGAGAAAGACGAGTATGGACAAGAGCCACTTTAGTGTCCCGGTCCCCAAGTTGTGCTGATAAGTGATGAGGGGGTAGCAGCTGAGCCAAAGACCTGAGCACAGTCTCTCTCCATTCCCTGTGTGTCTTTCCTGGATCCATTTGGGAGCCAAGTGCACCATATGGAATGGTTTGAGAGACAGTGTTGCCCTGAGTTTTAGTCCCTCTTGAGCCACCTGGAGCGCCATGTGCTCCCACATGCCTCCACTGCACCCACTAGTGCCCTGCATTCCACTGTCTACCCCTTGCTCACTCCATTCTAAATGCCTTCATTCTGCCTCTTTGCCTTCCCACACCACCATCTATGCCTGGATTCTGACTTTTTCCCACCCTTTCTTCTTATCCATCTGTATACATTTTTGGCTTACTCCAGATGATCGATTATGCAGAACTTCCATGTAGCAATTTTTTATCATTTGTATGCAAAATGGTTGCATTGTATTTGAAAGGTGGAATCCTGAAGGCTACACTTAATTTGAAATATGCATTTCTAAAACTAATGCTGTCAAGTGATGGCAGATATCTGTTTACCAGCTAAAGTGGCACTGCCATGTAGTAGCCACATTGTCAACAGAGCTCATTCCTCCTGCCAACTTGGGATTCTTGAAAAAATCTTTCAGTTCAGGGCATTTGCATAATCTTGTATTCTGTTCATAAAATTCAGACTTTGTATTTTAATTGCACAATTTTGGATGTACATTTTTCACAATTATATTCCTAAGACTATATGTTACATGGTGAGAGGGCTGTTTATTTTGTAGGTAAATTAAAAGAGTAGAATGAAGTCTTGGAAAGAGCTCAAGAAGACTTAAGAAAAGTGAGATAAACATCTAGCTGTCTAGTTATCTGAGATGTGCAAGTTATTGTTTAATGCAGAGGACTGACTGTTGAAAAGGCACAGGACATGATTCTGGAAGTGATTCAGCCATCAAGTGAGAAACTGGTACCTGTGACCCTCCCTGCAGGACGACATCCAGGAAGCAGTAGGCACAGGTGGGCATTTCACTTACTTGGTGAGCAAAGGAGGGTTATTCCAGCCCCAAATACACAAAACCAATGTTTGCTCGATAACCTAATGCATCTCATAAATTATTAGGCACTTAAGACATGGAGAAAAAAAATAAGTTAATTCTTGCCATCAAGATGCTAATAAAAGAATCAAGGGACAAATATAAAAATATTTATAGTCTGTTGGAAAAAATCCCATAATGAGCATAAATACAAGGTATTAATAAGAGCATAGGGAAATGATCTGATAAATCTGTCTGGAAATGTTGAAGTTTTGAACAAGGGAATACTACCATGGCCACGATGGAATAGACAACACAGAACAAAGATTGGTGGACTAGATATAAGGATTTAATAGATCACATAGTCCAGGTAAGATTCAAGGAGGGCCTAGGAGAGTTTGGAGAGTGGAAGTGGGAATTGGAAAGAGGAAATAGATCTGAGATTGTTTAGGGAAAACCTAAAGTATTTGAATCCATCTGTGAATATAGAGCAATGGGAAAAATTAGAGGGTTGGGGTGGGGAGAGGGAGGGATCTCAGAAAAAGGCAGATAGAGTGGTAGAAATGAAGAATTTGTTTCTGAATATTGTTGAGCTTGAGGTAAGACTTCCTTGCTGGGACTTCCATGGGACGTTTGGAAATGCTGATGTAGTATTTAGGAGGGAAGTTAAAAATGGAGATATCCATTTGGGTATAACAGTTAAAGCTATAAAAACTAGGATGTTATCATCAAGGGAGATCTTGCAGCGAGTATAAGCTGAGAACAGAAACCAAAGTAAAAACAGATGTCAGCGATAGAAATGGGAACCATGAAAGTTCAGTGTTTTCGAAGAGAAAGCAGTTATTTTTTAGGCAAGAGATGACCAGCTTTTTCAGCTATTGCGAAGAAGTCAGACATATGAGACTTGAGTAAAAAAGTAATTTAATTTAGTATCTACAGAACCATAAATGACCTACCTATAGGAAGGCAGATTCATTAGAACCAAGGGAGACAGATTACAGGGATTAAAGGGGCAGGGGCTGGTTGAAAAACCAACTGCTCCTCAGTAAAATAGAACACTGACAGAAAAAGAATCCTAAACTGTGCATACTGAGTATCTTTTTCAAGACATGTAGGGAAAACAAAGAAAAAAACAAGATTCATTTTCTTTTTTAAAAAAAGAGATTTTGTTAATTTATTTCTAGGAGGAGAAGGGAGAGGGAAAGACATGGAGAGAAACATCCATGTGCGGTTGCCTCTTGTGTGCCGCACAGTGGGGACCTGGCCTGCAACCCAGGCCTGTGCCCTAGACTGGGAATCGAACCAGTGACCCTTGGGTTTGCAGGCTGGCACTCAGTCCACTGAGCCACACTAGACAGGGCACCAGATTTATTCTCATATCCCTGGATATTAGTGGAAGAAAAGGACCCAAACAAGAAGGTCACCAGTCTATGACCAGGTCGTTATTCCACCTCAGTCTGCTGACAAGGGGCTGAGGCAAGGGTTAGATGGGAGCTAGGCATCCCTAGTGGAGTAGTACAGGAATTTTGCTAAATAAGATACATTTTGTATTTGCATTTTCTTTTAAAAATGTATTCCTAAATTTTTGTGCCCTCCAAATTTTGGTTTCCCAGTGAATAGCTCTAATGGCCTGACCCTAGATTTTTCTCTGGGTAGTTCAAATAAGTAGCAAATTAGCAAAAAGTGTCTTGTTCTATTGTTGCTTGTTTTTCATTTGTTTTGTTGTTGTTTGAGGGGAGAATGTCTCTTTTTGAAGGATAGGAGGAAGTGATAATTGTTGGTGGGAAGGGATATTCTTTTTGAAAGAAAGAGGAAGTGATAATTGTTGGCAGAAAGTCTTTGAAAAATGGACTGCTCGGTATTAAAGAGTGGATAATTGGCGCGTGAGGCCAGCAGGAGAGCAAGCTAGAGGGAATGGGATGAAGTGAAATCCCTGGGGAAAGGTGTCTAACTCTGAGAGAGAAAGTAGGGAAAAAAAAAAAAAAACAAAGAAATATGTTGTGAAGATACTGAATGATGCTGCTGCAGAGCAAAAACAGTTGAAGGAACACACCAAACTTTGCATTTTAGTCATGTAAGAGTCAAGACGGAGTGCAAAGTGACCAAGTGAGAATGAGGAGCAGAGCGTCCGGTCCTCAGAAGGGGTTAAATCAGTCCCGTACGTGGGAAGGGCGTAGCACTGAAGAGTCTCAGAAGAGAACTGAGTTGAGGCTCGGATTGTTCTCTTCAGGTGAAGGGAAAGAGATAAAGAATTGATGTACCATATCCTGACTCTTAAGAAATTTGTGATTTGTGTAATTTGGTGTGTTTTTCTCTCTCAGGATTTTCAGGGTTCTATTCTTCTAAAGCTCACACCAGATTTCCAGTGCAAAATTCAGCAGAACACTCTTAAATATGTATTGCAAATTTTTATGTTCCTCTAAGACTCAGAGAGGCGATGGTATTAGCATTTTTGTCAAACTTCTTGCAGTTTCTATTGCTGTCTAACAAGTTACCACAAATTTAACAGCTTAAAACAACACATTTATCGTCTCACAATGTCTGTGGGTTAGAAATTTAGACCCAGCTTCGCTGGTAGTCGGCGGCAGGCTCTCTCACAAAGCTACAACCAAGCTGTCAGTCGTGGCTGGGATTTCATCTGGTGTTCATCTGGGAAGGGTCTGCTTCCCAGGTCACGTGGTTTGGGGAAGGATTCAGTTCCTGGCAGGTTGTTGGACTGAGGGCCTCAGCTGCTTGGCAGCTGTTAGCCTTCAGTTCCTTGCGGTAGGAGGCCCTGCATATGGCAGTTTACATCACCAAAGCCAGCAAGGGAAAGAGTCAAACAGAGTCTGCTAACAAGATGGGAGTTAAACTCTTGTACAACAGAGTCACATAAATGACATCCCACCACCTTTGCTGTGCTGTACTGGTCGGTGCAAGTCATGGCTCTGGCTCACAGGACACTGGACTACACAAAGGCATGGCTTCCAAGGGACGGGGATAATGAGGGCCATCTTACAGTATCTCTGTCTTAGCTCTTCAGTCTTAAAGGGGTTGCATTCTCTATATGGCAGCAAAGTGAACTGAAGAAGCATAAAGAAAAAGAAATTAGAGTGGTATAGGCATTGGAATTGTGAATTAATACATTTCACATCCATGGAAAACAAAAGTGAGTTGAAAGTGCTCATAAGGGAAGCAATCGATTTTATATTAAATTCGTGTATATTGACAGAAATTTAATCAACAAGGTTTATTCTGGAGCTGGACAACAGTTTAAAGGGCATTTCAAATTTAGGAAATTAGGTTTTATCATTTATGCCTTCATAAGAAATAGATATCTGTCCTTTGAGCAGAAGAAATGTGATAATAGGTAATTACACCAAGAATCAAACCCTAAAGTGTAACATCTTAACTCTTGTACAGCATAGAAAATATCCATTGAATTATTTAGAAACCTGCATTTACATACTGGAGGAAAATATAAACTAAAACACAGAGATGTGCGGGGAATATTCCGGATGTCAGCAGTTTCACATACATACTCAATTAATCCCTAAAATTTATATTTTAGTGTCTTTCTTAGAACTTACACAATGCTATCTGTTTTTCTAAACTACCAGGATAGCTGTCTCTATAGACCAGTACTGTAAGAAAACAATATAAATTAGGCTTCTCTCCTCACCCTTACTCCTACCACCTTCTTCCTAGTATATCATACTCAACAGAAGTGTTAGGTAAATACTTTGGGCCGGAGAGAAAAATAATTCTCTGTGTGTGTGTGTGTGTACATATGGTCTGTCCAGAAGGTATCTAGCTGTGTAATATGAAAAATAGAGACATTTACTTAAGATGACACAAGAAACATTGTACATAAAACAAGGATGCCTCAGTAGCCCTCAAAGTAGGCATCTCGGGACCTCACACAGTTCTCCCAATCACCATCTGCTGTCCTGTTGTATTTTCCTGAATCTCACCAATGGTCTGAAATCTCCTTCCTGTCAAAGGTGATTTTAGTTTTGGGAAAAGCCAGAAGTTGAGGGGAACCAAATCTGGGCTGTAGGGGTTCTGAGTCACCAGGGTGATTTGAAGTTTCTCCAAAAAAACCCTGCAGAAGACGTGATGCACGAGCAGGTGTGTTGCTGTGATGAAGCTGCCAATCACCAGTTGTCCCTAGCTGTGGCCTTCTGAATCATCCCAGTAGTTTCCACAGAGGAATATTCAAGCTTAACACAAAATCTGATGCAGATTCATGGCTCTACTCACTCAGTCATTGTGAATGTGGTGGCCACACAGCACACATGCTCACCTGATGGCGTCTACCGCCCCCACTGACTAGTACGTGAAGTGGTCATGCACACACATCCCAGTCCACTCTCCTTGGCTGCCAGGTACATCAATGTCACACAAACCATTCTCATTATATTAGCAATGGCTGGACTTTTCCAGGACAGATCTATATAGCTCTATAAGTAAATAAAAAAGGAATGAGAAAGAGAAACAACTAGGAAAGGTCATGAATAGGGAATTCAAAGAAAAAGAAATACATTTCAGGTAAAAAAAAATCACTAAAAAATACTCAATCTCAATACTAATTAGTGATATAACATAAATAACAAAAAGCAACATTTTTCAGCTATAATTTAGCAAATATATTAATCATATCCAATTTGGCAAATATGTGGGAGAAATGGTAATCTTCCATTGTATTGAAGAGCAATTTCCCAAGGTTTACCAACGTTTTAAATATGCAAGCCCAAATGACACAGTTATTTTACTTCTTGAAGTCTATCCTGATACATTACAAATAAATACACATGCACACCCATTTTACTGCAGCATTGCTTCTTAAAGTTAAAATCTGGGAACCACTCAAGTGTTCTTCAATAATACAACATTACATAAACTATTGTGCAAATGGAATGAAATGTAGCATTTCAATAGATTGAACTAGCTTTCTCGCTATATGTGATAGAGATATATTCCAAAATGACATTATTAAAAGAAATCACATCATTTTATATATAATGTGTATGGTAAAATACTATTTATTTTTAAAAACTAAATTGTTAAACACAATTTAAAACCTAATTTTTTTAATTTTTTAAAATTTTATCAAAGTATCACATATATTCAGAAAAATATATGTATCATAAGGACACAAACTGATGATTTTTCACAAATTCAACATACCCATGACAGCAGGACACAGTTCAAACACCAGAATGTCACTCTCACCACCCTCATAAACCCACGTCATGCTCTCCCTCGGTCACCCCCACTGCTACATCACCAACCTCTTACAACGGAATAGGTTAGTTTTGCCTGTTTGAATTCCATACATAAATTGATCAACATTATGTTTTCAAGGTTCATTGATACTGTTGTAGATACTTATATTCCATTCACTTTTTTTTCTATATAGTATTCCATTGTATAGATAACCCATAATTCATTTTATATATATTTGCTCTCAGTGGGCATCTTAATACTTTTTGTTTGTTTCATAAACTATTTTATTGTCATTCAATTACAGTTGTCTGCATTTTCTCACCACTACTCCCCTCTACCCCATCCAAACCCACCTCCCTCTCTTGCTTCCACCCTCCCCCTTGGTTTTGTCTATGTGTCCTTTATAGTACTTTCTGAAAACCTTTCTCTCTACAGTCCCCTTCCCCCTCCCCCTGGCTATTGTTAGATTGTTCTTTATTTCCAGGTCTCTGGTTCTATTTTGCTTGTATGTTTCTTTTGTTGATTGGGTTCCACTTATAGGTGAGAGAGACCTTATGGTATTTGTGTTTCATCTCCTAGCTTATTTCACTTAGCATAATGCTCTCCAGTTCCATCCATGCTGTTACAAAGGGTATAAGCTCCTTCTTTCTCTCTGCTGTGTAGAATTCCATTGTGTAAATGTACCATAGTTTCTTGATCCACTCATTTGCTGATGGGCACTTAGGTTGCTTCCAGCACTTGGCTGTTGTAAATTGTACTGCTATGAACATTAGGGTGCATAGCTTTTTTGGTTTGGTTAAAACCTAAATTTTTAAAAACTAGTATTTATTTTTAAAAATTAAACTATATATGAATAGGTATTTGCATATAATACATATTAAATGAATATATGTAAATGTATAGGAAAAGTAGGGAGAGACATTGGATACTTACATGGCTCATTATACTAATGAAGTTAATTCTGGGACAGTTGGGGTGGCTGGAGGGAAGGATGAGTTGAGATCATAATATATTGTTCTGTGTATATCACAGTGCTTGAATTTTGAAGGGACAGATACCTGTGTATTATTGCATGTGATATTTTTAAAAAGCGTACATTAAAAATAATTTGAGAGCAACATGCAGAGAGAATTGAAACATGGACATTTGTCAGATGAGTAGTCAATTTTGTATTTGCTGGCTAGAGGAAGTAAAGCTTCTCTATTTTTCCTGACCTGCTTAACTAGAACGGGCAGTGACAGTGAGAGGACGGCAGGTTTGCTCTCTGCATGTATCACATAGTAGGAATTATTGTGTGTAGGCACCAACAAAGAGAATGGAACTGAATCCTAAGAGGTGCATGAGGCTGGATCTGTATGATTTATTATTCAGTTAAAACCTCTAAAGAGAGAAATAAGACCTCGTTGTCAACTCTGATTTATATTCTCTCATTTTGCAATTCAATGAGCAAGTCAGGTGGGTATTGCCAAAAACTGGTTATGGATTTCACCCAAAGACATATAATTGCATTTGTATTCAAAATTTCAGCTTCATTCGCTTTGTATGATTTTATTTTTAGCTCCTTTCTTTTATTTAATTTTTATTTATGTATTTTCTTCACCACCTCAGACCAGAATGACAGGAGGTAGCTGCTTAATATTTAAGCCATTTTTCATGCATCCCTTGGGTTCAATTTGGGGCCTCTCCTGAGCTGCTCTAGAAAAGGTGAGCTGCTTGCTATCCCCACTCCCTCCCCGACACCAAGTCTATGCTGCACTGCTAAACTACTGCCAGTCTCATCCAGAAGGAAAATCTTACCCTCTACATCTGAAAACAAGGGAGATAAAGTTCAGCACATATTTGGTCTTAGCTGTAACTTATCCTTTGTTTCTACTTAGGAAGTGAGATGATTCAGAGCTCTGTAGGAATTATGAAGGTTGTGGGGAGGACAGAGATTATGTCAACTTCAGCATCAACTGTGATGTTCTGTATCTTTGAAAGGAGTGTTAGTGAGAAGACCTGGGTACTGGAAAGTGGGAATTAAGAAGGGTGCATTAGTAAAACATAAACACCTATGTCTTCTTAAGAAATAGCCCCCACAAAATGTGTTTAACTGTGTAAACATTCACACTTCTTAGCCAATAATTCTATTCTGTTAATGCCCTCAAAAGGAAAGAATACACAATTTGGAAAGGCATTATGCACTACAATGACCATCAGGCAATATTTATAATTAAAAAACTGAGAACCACTAAACTCTCCAAGAGTAGGATGAAGATTTCATAAAATGTTTATATTCAGCTTATGGTGCTATAGAAAGATTAAAATGAGTGGTAATGAAAAAGATTTAGCAACATGAAAAATACTCATATTGTTACTGAGAAAGGAAAATGCAAATTAGTATACACGCACTGTGGTTAAAGCACTGCAAAAAATGCGTGGGAAATAGACCAGGAGGAAATGAAATAGTATGCTAAGAGGAACACGAAAAAAGAAAACACACTGTAATTCTGTTTTTCAAATTTTTATATTATGCCTATAGTTTTTGATCAAAAGAATTTATAAACTAATAAGGTATATTTTAAAAATGTTTAGCTCCTTTTAAGCAAGCAGGAAGCTGAGTAAGGATCAGATATTCCTATATCAAATCTGTAAAATCCTTTATATCTCCATATTCCCTTCTCCTTACCTGTATTCCCAACACACACATATACACATTCTTCCTCAATCAAGAAGACAGGAGCCGGGCTGGTGTAGCTCAGTGGATTGAGTGCGGGCTGGGAACCAGAGGGTCCTGGTTCGGTTCCCAGTCGGGGCACATGCCTGGGTTGCGAGCCAGGTCCCCAATGAGGGCCATGTGAGAGGCAACCATACATTGCTCTTTCTCCCTCCCTTCTCCTCTCTCTGAAAATAAATAAATAAAATCTTAAAATAAATAAATAAATAAAAAGAAGACAGGAGTTTCCCTACATTCATTCCCCACCCCCCACCCCCACACCTTCTTCCTCAAACAAGAAGATAGGCATGTGCATCTCCTTCTAGTCAATGGGCACCTTTGCAGCCAGTGGGCGTGGGTTTGGGAGATCTCCCTCTTCCATCCCCCTTCTTCAGAAACCATCAGCCCCCAGAGCACTACTTTTACAGGACAAATCCAGCGTCATAACCATCTGAGATGTCACTGTCAACATGTGTTTGCACTCCAAACAAATAGTGAAATAGTGCCAGGCCAGGCATTTTCTTACCAGCAGATATTGAATAATCGATCCAAAAACAGGAGATTAATTATAAAATTATAAAGATTAATCCATTGTTTCCAAGGTTTCTCAAATTCTTCTAAAAGGTGATCATTTGCCCTTTTGAATCTTTCATAGGGAAGATGCTATGTCAACCCAAAACATACACACACACACACACACACACACACACACACACACTCCATTCAAAGTTTTCTGAATAACTTGAACAGCTGAATGACAGACAGGCTTAGACTTTCCCAAGCTTTTAATTAAAATTAAAAGCAGTAACAACAACTAAAAATGAAAAATTTACTACTGTGACCATATTGTGCTGAATATTTCACTGCCCTTATCTTCTTTGATTCTCACATCAATTATATGAGTGAGGAAATATTTATAAACCTGACTTTACTGATGAAAAAAATTATATTTAGAGAAGATAACTTCTTCAAGGTCCCCTAGCTGCAGAATGGCATTTGTGTGATTTGTATGAACCCACAGCTCAGAATCTTGACCACTGGCCTGCCTTCCACTCTCATTAAGTGAAGTCCTTTACCAGGCTCAGTATACAGTTGGGATGGTTATGCACTGCACAACTCGAGGGAGCACTGTATATTTTTAATCTATGAGAATGATGCTCCAAAAAGTTGGACAGCACACAGCCTGCTCAGTCTTACGCGGTACCCACAAAATCTCTCTGGATGCTTCTCTCTACCATTAATTACCAGCTCAGCCCAACACTTTCAAAAACTTTTCTCCAGCTATTCCAGTGCACATGATGCTTTTCTTCCAGGAGATCAATTTTCATAGATACAATATATTGCAGTGTGGTTGAAATCTCAAAGCTAACACCAGTGAATTCTGAGCTCTTGGTCCACAGAGATTCTCTTAGGTTTCTTTATTAACATCTCAAGCACCAAGCCCAGAATTGAGCACAGAACAGGAATTTAATAAATGCACATGAACTGATTATATGATTTTCTAGGAAAACTACTGTAAGTCAGATAAAAGGATCTTTAGGAAGACATTAGGAGATATTTTGCAATAGATGTAAAATGTATTTCAGACTATAATTGGAATGCAGGGTAGTAGGTGCCTGCTCTGCAAATGAGCAAGGGCAGCTACCTAGTGTCTGTGCTGATAAAAATGTAAGGTTCATTTTCTCCAGGTCTGTAGTGAAGCAGAAAGGAAATGATTTGCACCTGTATGAATATTCAATTTTGCAATCTCCTGGCCCAACCATGATGTAAATTACTGAGAGTTTTGTAAATAATCTGAGAGTATAATTATAAAAATTCCTAGAATCAATCAAATGGAGTGATAAGAATAAAAATAAGACTGCAAATCCTGCTTCCTGTTTTCACATAGTGGCTTCCTACTTGGAGACTTCTGCCAAAGTCCATGTATCTGTAAATGAGATTCTCTATATAAAGTCAGCAAAACTAAGAGTTAGAGAGAGGTGATTTGTTTGAGGCAGAAACACTGTAATTCAGTCTTTGGTAAATCTTAAGCAAATTTTTTAAATGAACAGAAATGATAGTGTTATACATCTGGGTTCTAGAGTTTTCTCTTAGCCCAGTGGCCTTGGCTGAGCCAGTTTCAGGAGAAATACAATGCATTGAGTGGATAATAACTACTGTAAAGAAGTGAAAAACAAATCTTTCATTGCTTATATATCGCCATACCTGTATACACACACATGAGCAGGCACTTGCACCCAAACTCATTAAAACAAACGCAGAGCGGTTAATATTTATTGGCTAATAAAAACAGCCTTCCAACCATCTACTGACTTCATTTAAGAAAACAAATGGATGCAAAACACACATTTATCTCCTGGACACGAGCACTGCGTTCCAGGTGCCACACAAGATAGACACCAAGAGGAGTGAGGGAGAAGACAGAAGACAGGGCTACAGCTCTGCAGGATTCCTTCCCTCCCCGTGACAAACTAAAGCTCTTAAAGAGCTGCATGGCAGGTGTGTCCCTGCTAGGAGCCGGTGAGTGAGCAAAGCCTGCTTCCCCAGTTTCCATAACTTCCCTGCCTCTCAGAGCAGAAAGGCTGTTAACAGAGGAAAGAAACATTTCCTTGAATTAGTGTGAACCATTTCTTTGGAGATAGTATAACTCGCCATAATTTTCAGATCAATTTACAAGATGTTCCACTTAGTTTATGCAGCTCTTCACTCGTTCCTCCACTTGACTGCATTAACGCCTGGGCCTTTCCAATGAAAACTTGTCATCATCTCAGAGCTCCTCTTTCCTGTAGACAGACAGATATGGTGACATTGTGTGGAGTCAAACACTTAACCATCCCTGGCTGCAGTTAAGAGTCTCTGGTTGAGAGTCTTCACCTCAGAGTGGGCCTGAGACACAGATGGAAACAAAGCCAGTCTTTTCTTGCCACTTAACATTGACCTCCAGGTTCTCCGTATAATCGACCTTTCCTGCACAAACCTCTGCCCAGCCTGCATTATCATACAGGCAGGAGAAACGATGACTAACACTGTTGGATTCTAAATCAGGAAACTTTTTCAGGCTTTTCTTTTTGAAATGTCGATGGAAACCCGGGAGCCAGTGCATCAGTGGCAAACATCTACTTTGCTGCTTACAATTGAGATTCGGTGCATTAACTTATTTATTCATTGACTAGACATTCAGAATAGTTGACTGGGTTCTATGCGAACTCCTGGGGGTGAGGAGATAAGAAACCCTGTGTCGTCCCTGATGAAGGTGTGACATAAAGGAGATGGGATCTGTGATCCAGGGAGAGACAGAAGCACACAAGAACAGGCAGAGCCGGCTGGCCGAGGGGCAAAGGTCGCTAACATTATGGAAATCAGCCTATTCTATTCCATCCAATTGTCCTTCCTACATTATTAATCATACATATTAATTGCATATAAAGTAGATATCATCTCCATATTATACATGGAAACCAAAGTAAATTTTCCAACAGTGCACGTCTAATAAATGCCAGAA
Organism: Micronycteris hirsuta; assembly: GCA_004026765.1. NCBI lineage: Eukaryota > Metazoa > Chordata > Mammalia > Chiroptera > Phyllostomidae > Micronycteris > Micronycteris hirsuta. The sequence goes on from PVJI01006329.1 coordinate 17,343, forward strand.
ATGAGGTCCAGATATGAGAATATATTACTCTAACACCATTGCAGTCCCCTGACTGTGTGATGTCCCCCAGTTTAATGGCACGTGATTACTCTTCTCCATCCTTTCTTCCCTGACTTACCAGCAGACCTCTCTGGTTACTTGTTGAAGCTTCTCCAGTTAAAGAGATTCTGATTAGGTTAGGGTCATAGTGAGGAGAATAAAACTTGAAGAATGAGGTACAGACCTAAAACTAACCCTGAGTTTCGGTGTTTATTTTTCACTAGTTCCGAATTACTTGTCTCACAATGAAAAAAATACTTACCTTTACATGTCTTCTTTAATATTATACTTACCCATCTCATACTTGTGCTCTTGTGGGAATGTGTCAGCTGTATAGTGCCACAAGCCGCTTCAAAATTTAGAGGCTTAAAATAATTAGCAGTTATTTCAGTCAAAGCTTTTTGTGTCAGCAGTATAGGCTGGGCTCAGCTGGGCCCTCCCACATACTCAAACGTTTGCAGAGGATGAGCTGGCAAGGAAAGACCTCATCTAGGATATCGAGGACACTTGACTTGGCTCCTTGGGACTAACCCTCCGACAGGTGACCTGATATGTTCTTCTGGCTCAGGCAGAGGAGCAAAGCCCAAGGGGAAATGTGCAAGCACTTTTATGTGGCCCGTTGGCACTGCGACTGTTAACATCCTATTGGTCAAACCAAGTCACATGACCAAACTCAGAATCAAAAGGTGAGGGAAAATTTTTGCCTCTTAATAGAAGGAACTAAGTCACATTGCAGAGGGAATGACTGAAAAGAGAAGAGAGGACCTGGGGTCATTAAAACAATCCATGCACCCTTGGGACTAACCAAATGAACTTCTGACTAGAAGAGTGCCGCTTTCCTAGGTTTCATGTACGGGTGTCACTGAGCAAACGTTCTTTTTTCTGGGCTCTAACAGAGAAGGTTACTCAGTGCACTCTGTCATTCTACGGATCAACTTCCTAAAATTCCCAACGGGAGTTTTGAATCATCATCATGGAACCATCATTCTCTACCCAGGAAGTTAAACCAAAAGTTCAGTGACCAGACTTTTGAAATACTTTTACTACAATGTCTTTTTCAGAATACATTTTAGAAATAAATGGTAATATAGATCAATATAATTAAATATTCTTAATATTGGGATTACTCATTAAATAACATTCAAATTATTTATAACATGTTACAATTTATTAAATCATTACTATATGCCAACCTCTATATTGTTACATTTTCTTATATAATAAGGTATACATTATGACTCCAATTACATAGATTGAAAAACTGAGGCCTAAACCTAGGTTTGAACTCAAGTCTGTTTAAATCCAAAATACCTCCTCCGGTCAGTGTGCTTTCTTGTTACTCTTGATTCCAACAAATCTCCTCACATTAGGATGTGGACAATATTATCCTCTTTTTCTTTATCTTTGCATTTTCTTCTTTTAATTCAACCCACATGACAACTCCCTAATTGCCACGAGACTAGGGCTATTTCTGATTATTTCTCTCCTGCATCGAATCCAAGAACAGTTCCTCTATGACTCTGTTGCAAACTTCACAAGGCATTTTGGTTTCCTTCAAAAATAAGGTATCTTATCTACTACTCTTTTCTGTGCCAATGCTCCAAATTGAATGTTATCCATTAAAGATCTTATTCTGCTCCATACTACCCACCATCCAGCACAGATTTCCTTGACTTTCTCTTTCCCATATTCTTTCTCTTGCGAGGGATGTGTTGTTTTGCAAAGCATTACCCATCTTTCAAGGCATATTTTACAAGAAATATTCTGAACCTTTTTTATGGCATAGACTTGCTTTCTCTCATAGAAAATCAGTCTCATCCTTGGCTAGACGCGCTCACTGAGTATTGATAAATAGCCCAGGTAAAGAATGTGGCCGTTCACGTATAGAACAGTGCTATTCCCCTACAAACACAGGGGGCGGGAAAGAACAAAAGGAAAGTTCCATGAATCATCTCTACATAAGTAATTGGATTTGGCAAAACAGAGTTTTATATTTTTCTTTGAAATGTCTCCTTATCAAACATATAGAGCCCAGCAGTCTGTCACCCTTTTCCAAAAATGAGTTGACAGCAAAGAGGAGAGTCAGAGGAAGTCTCTAATGGGGCACCAAATTAGCACATGGAAGAGACAAACATGTCCTGCTCATTATGGATTGTTAATGGCCTGTTTACTGCTGAAGCTGTCACAGAAAACAAGAGAGTCTGGTAAGTCAATAATTTATTTCAGGCTGTGGAATTAATTAGGAAGACAATTAAATGATTGTGGGAAAGCAAAAAAATATGTTTGCATGTTTTGTTTTTAGAACTCAGTGGTGCTTTACATAGCGTGTGGATACTGGATGACAGGGGGAAAACAAGAAGTGGCAGAAAGAGAGTGAACTTTCTAGATGTTTATTCATTATAAAATGTTGATAAGGAAATTTCTCCAAAGAAATTTCAGTCAAATGCCAGGTATTGATAAGCTGCATTAATCCCTTAGAGTATTTGAATGTTTTTACATTTCATGTAAGATCAGATGGGCAAAAATGCTGTGGCCTGAATTTATTTTTGCTGCATTTTGAGGTTCTACAATGACTAAGTGATCTTTCACTTTTGCATCTGCCACATGAGTACCAACAGTAGATCCAAATGAAAAGTAATGCTTTTATTAGTATATCTTAAAGCAACTGTCTTTAGAGACTTCAAATCACTTCATAGACTTTTTAAGGAAAAATAAGATTTAAATAGAAATGAAAATCCATAAAATAGCATTTTCCACACTGAAATTGTAACTGTCTTATCTCTTTCAGTGAAGCTATTTCCAGGCCTTAGTACTCACCTACACTAATAAAGAAAATGTTTGGTGATTTGGTTGCATGAAATAATTCTTTATAAATGGAAGTGCTGTTGAGATTGGACTTGGTTATGCTCTGTAGTGACAATATTAGAAGGCTGCCAGGCAGAGCCGATGGTTGTTTCCACATATGCCCACCTGTGGGCAGAAAACTTGACCCTCTGTCCTTTATATCCCTTGCTAAAAAAAAATCATTATTTTGAAAACACCCACAAAAAACCTTTTTAAAGAAAAAAAGTCTTTTACTTGGAAGGGGAAATAAAATGATGGATTATACAATGGACACTTTTTTTTTCCTTTTGTAAAATCACTAGAGAAAAAGCTATAGGCAAAGGAACAAAATCTTGAAAAATTACATTCTCATTCTTAACAATCTACTACTTACAAGATTTCTTTCCCCTGCTCAGAAAGATTCTTTATGGGAGACTGCTCTGCATGGCATGGGCCTAGCTCCCACTCGGAGGGACCAGTGGAGAGCGACACAGGACCCACATCCACGGACAGGTTCTCCCGAGGGGAATCAGGACTGCATTGTACTTGCTTTTTGCTAAAATCCCTCACCCTGAATTGAGGCAGCAAGGGCTTAATGCAACTTCCTAAAATCCATGCTAAAACCTTCCAAGGAGGAGAGTAACCAGTTCAACCACTGTCCCCTTTACATTTGCAAATGTCCTCCATTCTTGATGTAATTAGCAACAACCTCTCCTTTGTTATCTGTAAAAGATAATCACCTACAGTGATCCTATGCATAGTCAGTGAGGACCTGTGCATAGTAAATGAAAACCACCCTCAGTGTAATGTGCCCAGAAAGACAATAAAAGTCTATTCAGGTGGGGATTGTGGGCTGGCTCTCTCTCACTCAGAGAGTGGCCATGCCTTCCCTTTTCCTCCACAGGACTTGGTAGTCCCTGTGAATGTGTCTCGTGTCTCGTGTCTCATGTCTCGTGTCTCATGTCTCGTGTCTCGTGTCTCAACCATAACGCCGGTGTCCACATCAATTCTTCACCCTCACTTCTCACTGATCTGTACCACCTGCTCTTATGGAGAATACAGAAGAAAAAGTCAGTTCTAAAAAGTGATATGATGATAATGATGACAATTTTGCATTTTTTGTGTCTCCAGTATGACCAAATTGTGTCTCATCATCACTGTGGAAGGAAATCTTTGACCTTCCTATTGCTACCTTTATCAGCCACCAACCAGGCCCAAGATGAGAAAAGGTTTCCAGTCCATGGTAAGAGGGCTCACAAGAGAAACTCAGGACTCGAGTATGAGAAAACTACTGAGGAACTAGTCAAGTTATTGAAAGACAATGCAATTCATCAAAATGCCCTGGTGCTTTTAACCTACTTCTGAAGCACGTGGTAGGGATGAGGCTAGCAGGAAGGGAAGCTGGAGCTGAGAGCAAAGCAGGGGTCATGATTCCTGAAGAAATGCAGGTTCAGACTGCATTGTGAGCAGAAGAACTAAGTCAGCTACTGGTAGGTATTCAGAAACTCCAGTTGTAAAGAGGAGGAAGGATGCAGAGGTTAGGAATCTGCAAGGCTGGAAAAGGTCCCTGGCACAGCCTGAAATTTCCCCATGCCCTTTGGGCAGTTCCTTTTTTTCACACACACGCACATACATACATGCATTATATTTATAGATTCAAATCTCCTCATTTGGCTGGAAGAAGGGATAATATATCTCATAAATTACTACTGGAATGTTCCCATTGTTACCTACACAAGTTGGAGAAACTAATATTTGCTGAACAGAAGTCAACAGTGAGAGAGAAAGAGACAGTCAAGAGCTATTTTCTGAGTTCTGTTCTTTCTTTGTCAGGCTTCCCTTGGGAAATGGGATGGAGATGACAAGTTTTCACAGGGCCAGCTGGCTGGTGAGTGCTTCCCCTAAGCACTGGAAACATCAGGCCACTCAAGAGGGATCAGATCAACTGGAAGCCACCCAACAACGCATGATTTAGAATTTCGCTTGCCTCAAGTTTCTGGACCAGATGATCTTTCAAATTCCCATGAAGGCTTTGCTTCTACAGTCACCGAATCAGCTCGTTTGGAATCCAGCCTTAGGCCTGGCTCAGCTTTGTAGACGCTGTGTCCATTCAGAGCTTATAGCGGTGGTTCTCTAAGCTGGGAGCTCTTGAAAGTTTGCCGGCAGATGGATGCTGGTCCGTGACCTAAGTTAGCATTGCTCTTTCCTGAGAAGCTAATCATTATTTTAGATCATTTTCTTCCTTCATATTTTTGCACTGAAGAGCCCTTTCTTTTATTTAAAAAATATTTTTATAGAATGTCCTAGGATATTTATGATTATTTTTCAAAAATCCATATTTAACAATTACAAAATGGCAGTACTATTCACACCCTCCTATCTTCTTTTTTTAAAATGCATTTAGTCTTTGAAATTTCAAAGATTAGGAGCCACTTTACAGGCACATTTCTTTGGTTACTCAGACTCACAAAGGGAACAGAGATTTCTAATCATACATTTATTCAACAAACATTTACTGAGCATTCACTATATGCCAGACATTTTTCTAGACATTTGAGATCCATTAGTTACCAAAATGTCAGATAAAAATGCCTGTTGTCATGGAGATTATCTTCTTATTGGAAAGAGACAATAAACAACAAATGTAATAAATAAGTAATTAGGCTGTAGAATATAGGTAAAAAGGTCTAAAACAACGTGCAATTATACCTGATTTCAACTCATTCTAAACTCAGCATTTTCCTTTGCCAGACTCTGCATTCTAGTCTTAATTAATTTAGAGGTAAATCAGGCAAAGCTCAATTATTCGAGACGTTTATTTAATAAAACAGAAGGTGAAATGGGACCCTATTTTCCTTCTTAGGTTATGAACACTTAGATTATAATAACTAATAAACAGATTTTCTTTTAATTCTGGAAGTCCCATCACAGAGTTGCACCCTAGTTGTTAAAACCATTGAAACATGCTTGCTTGGCAGACTCCGCACTTACAACACCCTCATTTCCTTTTTATCCCTGGCTATGATAAGCTTAGCCCCACGCTTAGAACCTAGTCCTTGGATCCCGCAATTCAACCAGCTGTCTTACCACCAATAGTGGTGTGGCGTGGGCGCTGAGGTGGTGTGGACCCGACAGTGAACAAACCCACAAACCACACGTGGGCACCATCACGCTGCTCAACGCCGTCCAAGTGTGTGAGCATTTCAACGCCTCCCTTGGTTTGCAGAGACAATGGACAGGGCTGTGGGTATGGGCATTAGGAACCCAATTGAAAGCCTAAGTGAAGAGTGTTTAGAAAATAAATGAGCTCTCCTTGGATCAGGCTCTATTTCCGAGTCAAGTTTTAGGTGATGTGTAAATGGTTATGTTTTCCCCCCAAATTGCTGCACAGGTGGGAGATCACAGAGGGATGATGGAAATGAGCTGGCAGTTTAGAACATATTAAAAAACAGTGTCAGATATTAACATGCAAAATGCCAGTACTGCATATGTGCAACAATGAATGGAATATTGAATAGGATTTTTGTTTTTATTTGACTGCCAGCTATGTCAGTGAGCATTTCATAAGCTGGGACAGGGGAGGAGAAAAATGAAGAGTTGCTATTTCAATTGTCTAACTCATCAAACCCATCGGGTTCCTGCTTCCGGTGAAGGCAGATTATAGGTTAGAAAGAAAAGTGACACCACCGAAGGAGACCTTAACAAATGGGACTGGGAGAGGGCCAGATTTTGCATGCAAAAGGTGCTTTGGGGAATAAAGCCTTCTGGCGGTTTGGTTGTGTTTATCTCAAAATGTTCACTGGGAAAACAGAGTGCATTTGCATTTCGTAAGCGAATGATGATAATAATAGGTTTCTGAGAGATATAAATCAGGGAAGATTCAATAAAAACAGAAAATTTTGAATATGTATGTTTTGACCCTCCCTCGCCCTCACAAGCAGAGGCTCCCAGATGTTTTGGATTTGTAAATTCTGTGTAGGGAATGACCAGGGCCGCAGCCCGTGGCCGGGTCGGGTTCCTGGTTGAGGAATAGAGCAGAGCTCTCTGCTGCTGTTTCTGAACACCACTCTCCCTCTGTGGGCTCTTGGACTCTCTCACTCCACCTGCCTGACCACAGCTTGGACATGTGGTAACTGCCCTGCTACACCCTCTTCTCCCCCGCTCCCACCACCAAGTCAAAGCATGGGCTTTATTAGTTAACAAACTTCAGCCAACTGTCGAACATGGTATAGATATAATAATTACTCTATACTTATTTCAGGTCATCAATCTCTCATGCTAGTCAATCTGTTGATCTAATCGGATCAAAAAGACATGTAGGCACTTCTAAAAATTCTTTGATATAGATAACATGGGACTTTTTATGATTTAACAAAATAAAAATGTTTCTAAAAACTGGTTTGGTTCATTAATTTCTTAATTCTCCAAATATTTATGAAATGTATAGCTCTACCCAGGTGGACAATCGCTTTTCCTCCCTAAGGTCGTTATAATTGTTCACAGCTGCTTGAAAATAGTCCATTCCCAGAAACGATTTAACCAGATCTTCTGCAGTTTTATTCTGCAGTTTTATTCACGTATAATCTCCTCCCCACCCCTACCTGCACTGATGGTCACCAAACATACTGCGATTCTGCCAAGTAATCATTGGTGCCTGATCGGTATATACAATAAACTTTCCTCAGCAGAAATGAAAGGAACTTATGGCTGTGTCACTACTCAGATTTCTCTTTTTAATTTTTTTTAAATAAATTTCTGTTTTGTTCAAAGTAATATAGGAATACAGTTTGAAAAATGAAATAATAATGAAGGTAAACCTAATGAAAATCATCAATCTGTTGCCACTAGCTTTCCCCATTCTGAGTCCTGCTCCCCAGAGAGAACCAGTTTTGTTTCTCATTTTCATTATTTCCTGGTGCTTACCTGCGTGCACCAAAATAATGTGTCATTTGCTCGGTTCATTCACTCACTCATGCATTCTAGAAATAAATGCTGATCGTGTGCCAGCACTTTTTCTAGAAACTTACATTAAGAAGTGTTTTTAAAAAAATCATACGTACTTGACTATTCTTGCAAATGAGTTGCAACTTCTTACCTATCGATAAACTTCTCATTTTCTTTATTGTTATGGATTTATACCTTTTTGTAAACCAGTATAATTTTAAGGGGCTCTGAGGAAAGACAAGACATAAGATAATCTTTGTGGTTAGTCCACTGCCTCCAACAGAAATGTCCTGATCTTCTCTGTATAGAGACTCTGTTATATGCATGAGAGCCTGGGATAGATGAGTTCACTTTAACACACCAGGAACCAGGGCAAAGTTGCCTCAGCTGTGTTACAGGAAACGTGGACCAGGAGAAAGGCAACGATCTGACAGTTGGGAATCCTAATCACATCCATCATTGTGCCAAAAGCCATGGCATCCTCAGTGCTTGGCAAGTAGAGGGAGCTAACATGGTTATTTATTACTATCTTTAATGTAATTAACATTTATTTATCTCATTCTAATTGCTGAGCACTGTGAATGCTGGACTCATTGTCTCCTACAAATTAGGCACTAAAATTGCCCCATTTTTTCTTATGAGAGAGCTAAGGACTTGAGACATAACATACTTTTTCCAGGGAGCCTAGCACATGGTGCTCCTCAGTGACCTGTCCACTGTGGCTCCACATGCCGGCTCACACTCTCTCTCCTCCTTTTACACATCTAGTTGCAGGTAAGTGAGGACAGAGAGAGCAGTTAATGGACACACCCCAAGCCCTGGGTTTGAAGAAGCAAGTTCCGCCTACTACATAGAGCTCAGAACCCACCTCTGACCGTTTCTTAAAGGAGTGAGGGCAGATACTGTAGAGACTCATGGCAGCCAACTTTGTGAGTAAGCCTGTCCGCAATGGCGGCCTACAGCAGAGCCTTCCTGGGAAGTTTCCTAAGTAATATTGCAACGCTGACTGACTCCTTTAAATATTGAGAGCAAAGTAAGGATTGTGCTTCCTACCAAATTAGAAAGGGCAAACTGAATCAAGGTTAGCTTTGCAAAATAGAAATAAGACAGACTTTGGATAACATCTAAGCTTGGTTCCTGGTTCTCCCACAACCTGGCTATACCTGGAAGGTGATCTTGGATATCAGGCCCATCATCTGTATGCCTTAGATAATAATATTCACTTATATAACTAAGGATCATGATAAATGCATGTAAAATGCCAGCCCCTAAAAAATGCATATCTGCTATTACTATCATCAATAGTGAAATTAATACTGTCTCTTCTTATGGACAAAAATAAATTCTAGATCCTTAGAAAAATCTCTTCTTTGAGCTCTGCCCGCCTATGACACAGTTCTTAATAAATAATCTTGGGTCTCTACCATGGATGTATATTCTTTTTTCTTTGGCTTGAAGTTTTAAGTTGCTTACAACATGTGAAATTCAAAGCTTCAGGCACAAGACTGTCAGAATTGTCAAGAAGATTAACAGCAGGTATTTGAAAAGAAAACAGTAAGCAGTTAAGGAGCCGTTCTTGGAGTATGATTTATCAAGGCTTTCATGACAAGACCATGGTTTTGATGAGAAAACTGCACACATTTCGTGAAAGCCAACTACATGGATGTTTTGATAAAAATGGTGCTTTTGACCAGTAGACACTATTCATAGACTTAAAACATCCTTGAGAAAAACAATCAAAGGGAAATGCCGGAGTGATGTAGAAGCACCCCCTGAGGTCCACTCTAAGAGAATAAAGTTTTTGCGTCCCCCATTTTATATGCCATCTGAACCACAGGTGACCCTTCATATATATTTTACAGAGGAATCAATTCATCAACTTCCAGCCATGCCTTGTAGAAAGTACCCAGTTATTTTATTGTGTGGCTGTAAAATAATTGATATATTAAAGATAAAAAAAACTCATAAAGTTGTATTTAATATATGAAGGCACAAGAAAATGAAAAGGTTTAGAGTTGTAGTTCACTGCAATGGTCATAAGAATTATTCAGTCATTAAAGAGGCTTAGTCCCACAGGATCCTCGCTAGAATATATTTCATATGACAATGAACGGGTGGTGCCATTAAGTTCGAATAGACACACAAGCATGTAATTTGCATGGTTATTTGATTCTGGTGGCAATTGTTTCCAACTACTTCACTCTTTCATTTTCAAATCAATTTGAATTGGGCTCTAGGTTTTTGTTTTTGTTTTTGCTCTTGTTTTTGTTTTCGCTCTTGTTTTTGTTTTCCTGAGAGCGTTTTGGGTAATTGGCCAACTTGAACCAATTTCCGGATGGGGTATTGTGGCAAGGGGCTTATCCATCACTCCACTCCACCACACGCATGGCACTCTCTAGCCACCGGGAACTCCCTTACTGTAGCCAAAGGCGTCGGTTGTCCTCTGGTTTGGCCATGCTATTCATCTGCTGCCTTCCACTCCAGAGAAGCAGTTACACCATCAAGCAGGTGTGCCTGCTGGAATAACTTGATTGAGAAGATTCTATCTAAACAAGGATCAGCTATTAAGTTTCATCAAGCCACATTTTTGCTCTATTTCATTGAAACAGCAGGTGAGTTAGACTGGTGGCTTGCTAAAGAAAAACACATTAAAAAGGCTTAAACCTCAAGCAAGCATGGATATAGAAGTGTCGTTGGTGATAAAAATCTAACCCGTAGGACATTTCTACAGCTATAATCTAGATGATTGAAATGAACATTACTATTTTAGGTTTAACACAGAGGATTTTGTGCCTCAAGGGGTACTTTTGAATCCTCAAGACAGTACCCAGCACCACTGAAAAATGTCTCTACACATCATGTAGCTACATGGAATCTGATGAAAATATTTAGAACATACGTCTTCAGCAATGGGTTCTTGGCTGCTGCAAATATATCAAAATGACTATACTTGGGCAAAATGGGAAAAAGGAAGGGAAGTGACAGTTTAAAGAAGATTAAAAAACCAGCCAACTTTCGGGAAGATTAAAAAAGAGAGAGCCAGGAGGATCATTTATAAAAGGAAGGATGTAAATTCTTTACAACCTGATTGGTTTGCCCTGGAATACGCTTGCTTTAATGAAACTGTTATTCCTGAAGGACTGAGAGCCGTTTTAAAAATGTGAATAAGGCACTACTGGGGGCTGGCATATTGTCAGTCTCTGGCCCCAGGGGACGGACTACCTCTGAAGACCTAATTAGGTTACAAGCATGTGAAAATGAGTTTAGCGATCCCGTGTGCGGGGGCTTCGGGGCGGCTGGTTCTGAATGTTGGGATGGTTGACACTACCCAGAGCGTTCTTCGTGAACTCCATAAATCACGACTTTTCTGCCCTCCGTACAACGGAGTTATCATCACAGACTCATTTTAATCAGATGACCTTTTCTACAGTGAAAAAATTAAAGTTGTCTTGGGGTTTTCATTGACTTTATGACAGAGTTACTGACAAAGTTTGCACATTCCCTAAGGTTTTTTTTTTTTTAACTTTTCTGCCAGATAGAGTCAAGAGTTTGATTTATGTTTTTTAAATCAATCATCCCAAAGAATTAAAGAGCAAACTTTGGAACAGTAAAATAAAATGATGTTTGACCTTCATGAACCAAAGCTTTGCTTGCTAGCAGCCTCTGATGGTGAACTCAGGACAACCCTTTAGGAGCTCAGCAAAGTCGGAGGTAGCACGTGAGGCTGAAAAGGAAAGGCCTGGGGATTCACGGGAGAGCAAGCCACTCAGCATCTCCGAGCATTTTCTCCACTGTGCAGTGGAAATAATAATTTGTGCCTCATATTAGAGCATATGAACCTCATAAGAGAGCATTTCATCTAAGAGAAAGTATTGCACAAGTAGAGGATATTTTCCTGTACGCAGATCCATACCAATTCCCCTCTGGACAGTACATGTATTACTAGCAATTAAATAATTCACTGAAGTATTGGCTAATGAGATTATACATTTTATTACAACGGGGCCAATTATAGACAGAAAGAGAACACTTAATAATGGCCACCCAGGTTAGAGCGTGTGTCATTACCCATCCAAAGGCATGCCATTACTCACCAGGAAATGAGAGCCTTTGCTCTACTGGAAACCCTTCTAGTAAAAGGAGTGTGGTCCACTCAGCACAGGTGTGATACTGCAGTCCGGTTGGTCAGATGATTCAGTCTTGCAGATAAAAGAAATCCAAGTCTTACAGTGTTGGTGTGTGTATGGATACACGGGTGAGCCAAACTATGTTTCATGAAGATCTTTGTCTATTTTGTTCACTATCTATCCTCACAGCTTGGATAATTTTTTACACATAGTATCAACTGAATACATATGCGATGATTGTGAGAATAAAGAAAAGTAGACTAAAATTATCCCACATGTCAGAATGAATCTCAAGTTTCTAGATCTTTGGAGGCACAGCAGACTTCAAGAAACCAGTTCAGTGGTGCTTCAGAGGGTAACCAGAATTGGGTATCCACATTGAGTTCAGGCTTTCCGTGATTGGATTAGCTGAGGCCACCGTGGGAGAGTTCCTGTCCTGTGCATGCTCTAACCAGTCCCCTCAGAGGTGGCACACATATGAGGGAGAACCCAAAAACCTGGAATTTATTTTTAAAAATTTGTGTTTTATTCTTACATGTTTAAACTTTCAGTCACCTCCAAAGTACTTTCCATTTGATGCAATACACCTATCAAGATGTTTCTTTTCACTGCTTGAAACACTTTATGAACTCATTGATTTTGATGCCTTTTAGTGCTTCTGCCATTTTTTTGTTTCAACTCTTTCACATCAGCAAAATGTTTCCCTTTGAGGACTGTTTTCATCCAGGGAAACAAAAAAGAGTCACTTGGGGTGAGATCAGGTGAACAGGGAGGGTGGGGCGCGGGGTCATGCTATTTTTGCTCAAAAACTGCCGAACGCTCAGCACAGTGTGGACAGGTACGTTTGTAAATCACCCATCACAACGTGGGCGAATGTGTTAAAAGAGCCCTCAAAAAAATTCACTGAAGCAGAAGGCAGCCTCTCACAACAATGCCAGCTGGTATGCTGATACAGATGGGTTCCTAGAACACTCACCTAGTGGGGGAAGCCTGTACTCCAAGGACCTGCCCTCCAGAAGATAATTCTGTTTTGGGGTATTCTCCACTCATATAGTTTACATCTCTGCTCCAGACACCGCCTGTCAGTTCTGTTACAATGCATTGATCACAGACTCTACTTCTCCCACCAAGCTTCTTCCAAACAAGAGCAAAACTATCTGCACGTGGCAGGCAACTTAGCTGAGCAAACTTTATTTAAAAGATACCTCACCTCCCACATTCAATCCTCCCTCACCCCATTGTCTTTGTCCATGGGTCCTTTATACATGTTTCTTGACTTGACCCTTCCCTTTCTTTCCCTTGTTATTCCCCTTTCTCTTCCCCTCTGATCACTATCAGTTTGTTCTTTATTTCCGTGTCTCTGGTTCTATTTTGCTCACTTGTTTGTGGGTAGGGCAGGGGAGAGAAATGGGGGAAAATGGGGACAACTGTAATTGAACAACAATAAAAAAATGTTTGGAAAAAATAAACATGTCACAGCCATACACACACATACTCACAAAGGCAGCTGGTATCTAATATGCACTAAAATTTTAAATCTATTCAATAGATTGTATCCATAAGAAAATTAATCATAAATCTATAAGGTATCAGGGTGTACAAGACACTGTACTGAGCCCTGTAGATCCAACTAGAAGATACAGCCCCTACATTTGAAGGGGCTTAAAACTCTCGTTGGACAGATGGCATCTATGCAGGTGGCACTTGAGGACAACAGATAGTACCAAAAACGGCAGTAGAGGTTATGTGGGTCTCACTTTGTCAGGCAGGGTTTCAAGGTAGAAGTGGGCTTTCAGCTGCCCCTGAGGACTGTGACAGAGGAATGGAAAGTACATTCTCACAAAGTGGGCTATCATGAGGAATGACAAAAAAAGTGGAAAAGGACAAGATGCACCTGGGGAAAATCCAAGATCACTAGAATAAGGGAGCATAAGAAAGCAAAGCAGGAGTCAAGGCTGAAAGAATAGTACCATTTAAATTAACATCTTCGACTTGAAGCACTATAGCAGAAGGCTTCCAGAGACCCAGGGAGGGACACAAACCTCAGAATAGGGCAAAAAAACAGTGTGGCCACCTGCCAGGAATCGGATAGGGCATTCTGAATGCACAATGTTGAAACATATATTTTTAAAGTGCTAAATTGACGCCTCCCCCCCAAAACAGGTGTTTCTAACAGCCACCATTTGACAATCTGTCCTAAAGAACGAACAAAATAAATAAAAGTGAGCACAATTTAAAATTAATCAAATAAAAATGCCCATTACAATGGCAGATAATGTGTATATATTTTACACATATAAATTCAGGGCCTCTCAGTTACCAGATTAAAAAAAAAACTATAAATTATTTTTCTAAAACTGCAGTTATTTTACACAGGTGGTCCCATTTTCTCTAAATTTTAGTAGGCTAGAGAGCAGTGGTTGTCAAACTGTAGCGTTGCACCAGAATCTCCAGCAGAGCCTACGGAAGGACAGAATGCCCAAAGTCAGACCCAGAGCTTCTGATTCAGTAGACCCAGGGTGGAGCTTGAGAATTCGGGTTTGTTAGTTTCCAACTGATGCTGATGCTTCTGGTCTGGAGATTACACTTCGAGAAGCAATGCTTTAGAACAAGCCACATCACCCAGTCATGATTTGCCATGAGAGGGACATTGGCAAATAACATTTCTTAAACCTGAATGTTCTTTGGACGACTTATAGATGGTGTTCTTTCAGGGTTGCAATATGACTTCGGTTCTTTATTTTGGTTCTTTATGACTTATTTATGCATAATTGAAAATGCATTCTCAGGAGAGCCCTGGACTTGGCAAATGGAAGTGGAAAGCCCTCTCTCTCAGTGCTCATCCTCGTTAAGTCTCTCCATTTTCACAACAGAAAAATCTTACACCCAGCTTGGCTGCTCTCAAAACATATTGTTTAGATTTAATTGGCAGTGTAGTGCAGCTACATTCTAGGCATCTGCCAGGTAGTACAGTCTTAACTTCACCCAATATCTCATTTTTGAAAGCCGAAAGAAATTATATTTGTCAAGCATTGTCTGCAAGACGTGCAGTCCACAGGTTTCTTTCCAGGCAATTCATACATGGTGACACGGTGGTTTGTTGCTGTCCATTACAGAATATGATGGAAGCTACTTACTAGTAATGAGAGGTAAAAGAGTAAAATTTGCAAATGATTTGTTTAAAACAAATGATGGGAGCAGATGTAGGGTTATTCCTCCAATATCATTCTGGCTAATTTGAATTCTGAAATGTTTTTCAAGTGGGAGGAAAAGTCAGGGGATTTCTGAAGCTTATCTTTTATATATACAGTAGTATATCAGTCATGGAAGCATCATTTGTCAAGTATTTTTTAAAAATTGCCACTGTCATTTACATGCTCTTAAAGATGTTCCTCACCTAAATCCCCTGGAATGCTTGTTAAAATATATATTTTAGGGTTTCATTCCAGACTTGCTGAATAGAAATCTCTTAGCTATGTGGGACCTGGGTATCTGAACATTAGGAGCTGCTCAGCTGCTTCTAAAGTTCATTGAAGTCTGGGAACACTGTTTCCTGGACCCCCAGTTCTGGGCCCCTCCGGAGATGCATGTTCTTGTCCTACCTTGCAGGCTTTCAACAGAAATACCTGCTTCATCTATCTACCTTTGCACCTACTCCAAAGATGCTAACAGGCAGTTCTTTGTTGCATACACATCATCTCACTTATGATGGCTCTAGAAAAAGTCTATTTTAAGTAGTAATAATTGTTATTCTCTTGTTTGTCTTTTGGCTAACCATTATAAATCTTATTACAGGAAGGGCTTTCTTTATGGAGGGTTGTAAGAAAGCCAGTCTGTGCATCACCCTGAGTGAAGAAGCCTCCAGGGGATATTTCTGTATGAGATTCATTTCTACCCCTACGTCATGCCTCTCAAGTCAGTTTTTGTTCAATTTTTCCCGCTTTCATCTTTTACTTTATATTTTTATTTTATGTATCTTTTACATGCAATCTTAGATACCTGGTGGATATAAGCTGATATGAATATTTGCATATTGGAATTTGGCAAATGGCATGTTTCTCTTAAGAAAACAAAGCAGATTTGGAACTTAATCTGAAAGCAAAAATGTTGTCTATTTAGGGATATAGGAAAAATATCCACCTAGCATTAATGCAGTAATATCTAGTCCAATGTTTCTCATGCTTTATTTTAAAACAATGCATAGAAATGACTGAGGATACTAAAAATGATCTTCTGAGATTTTGACCAGACAGGGTGTTTGTGTGTGTGTGCTTTTCTTGTTTTTCAAGACAGTAAAGGTGCTATAATTTTCTTTCTATATCCTATATCTTTACTTCGGATATTAAAAAAAAAAGTGTTACAACTGTAGAGAAATTCTACAGCCAGAGAAGTAAACTAATTCTTAAAAATGTTAAAGGAAAAATAAATTTTTCTGAAAATATAGCGTGTGTCTACCCATACCTAGTACTAGTGAACTTGACCTCCCCCTTTTTTAATGCTTGCCCATCTGAATATGCACATAAGATACTGTGAGAAAAACTTAACAATTTTCACCAAGCCTTCAGCTGCCTTAAACCAAAGAAACTGATTTGAGAAATTATATTTCCAGGAATGAGGCTAGGACCAGAACTACAGAGAATAGGCCATAGTCCTAAACTTGCCTTCACTCTTTGATCATACAAGAGATAAAATTCCCAGAGGGAATCTCTTTTGTCTGGAAAATGTTTTAAAAAATAAGTGGAAGTAGCCAAGTGGACGTAAGGATAAAGTTTGTAGAAGAAGGAAGCTGGACAACCGGAGTGCATTCCCCTGGGGCGGCTTAGGGTGCGTTACTATAGGCGGTTAAATTTCAACAAAAGGGAGGGAGCTAACGAAACCAATCTGATCAAGCAGGAAGAGGTAGCTCTACAGTCACCGCAGGAGTCTACCCCATTATGGAGGGCAGAGAAAATGACACAGGCAGGACTCCTTTTACTAAACATGCACAACAGAAGCCGAATGACGAAGCAGAACTATGAGGCATGCACAGTAGGAGCTAAAACGGAGACCATGAATGGGGAAGAGACCAGCCTGGGAAAATAGGGGGGAAAGATCTGATAAGTTAAGGGCACAAAACCCCAGAAAATCTAGGAAAGGGATTGAATAGGGGGAGGGCAATAGCACAGCCACAGGAAAAGTTAGGAAAGAGATTGGATAGTCTGAAAGAAAGTCTGCCCCTTCCCAAACCCAAAGAAATATAATTAAAGCTTAACAAAAGGTCCATCTTTCTGGGTAGGGGGTGGAGAGTGTGGGGCTGAGAGGGAACCATGTGACCTGTGTGCCATGGACCTTAGGCAGCAGACATGCAGATGAGGAAATGAGGCACAGAGAAGTTAAGTAATTTGCCCAAGATCACACAGCTAAGAATTGTAATGCCAGCTGGGAATAAAGACTGAGCTGCACTATTGGAGCCTCGGGTGCTGGGGGTGATGGGCCTGCAGTTCTGGGTCCTGGCCCTCCTGGACCTGGTGGGCACAAGTGTGGGCCTGCGACCTGGGAAGCTGGACTTCTTCTGCAGTGAGATGGAGCTGAACCACCTGGTCATCAGGCATGGTGACCTGGGTACACACCTACAATGTCAACCAGCTTCTGCTGCTGGACTCACTGGGGAAGCACTTCATCGAGTGTGGCAGCCTTTCCAAGCACATCTGTGCCCTGCACACTCTTCCTTCTCTCTGGCTGTACTTCTGCTTTCTTTGTTCCTAAACACTAAGGATCCCCATGAGACTGGCAACCAGGGGAGCAGTGGGCTTTAAGGACTTTCGTTTTCCACTGTAACTTCCTTTCCTAAGTCTGGGCAGCCCAGCCTAGTTACTCCCTTCACTGTGATCTGGTGTCTTCTATTCTAAATCCTTCCTCTGTTTTCACTCTAATAAATCTTGACACTATTGCTCAAATCCTCCTTTGCGAGTGTCCCTGAAATTTCTTTCTCACACACTGTGAGAACCTATTTCCTTTGGTAACATAAGGACAGAATGAGTTGACCAAAGTGATTTTAAAACAAGCCTTCTGTCCAGTGAGTCTAATCTCCTCTGCCAGCAGTTTAGAGGCAGCTTTGCTAAAGGCTCTTAGCTTGTAAAGAAGTACTGTAAACAGTGGGCTCTTGTTTCAGACTCAGGGATCTGTTCTTAAAACATCCTTCCACCTCAAGACAGGCTCTTATGAGAAGTCACTAATGCCCCAGATCTATTTCTCATCTCAGGAACTTTCACATTTCTGTCACTCTTTGTCTGTGAAAGAAAGGAAGGTAGTCATGGAATTTAGATTTGGCCCATGTATGATCAAAAAGTGGAACCAAAAAAATGAGGTCTTTAAAATATGAAAGCAGGAATACAGTACTCAAAGGATTACCAACAATTAGGCTTAAAAGCAATAATGTTGATACGCATGATGAGGGATTTTACATAGTTAAGGTAGTTGAATAATTGAAGGATTTGCCCACATTTTTGACTGTTAGGATTAAAATAGCCTTTAAATTGAAAATATATATTGATTTAGCTTAGCAGTAATTGCTAAGTTCCCTGTTTCAGTTTGACTTCGTACAATTTATGATCACTATCTCTGTCTCAAATTTTCTTCTAATGAAGTGAGAGTAAAAATTTATGTCACATGTTTTTAAGGTTCTTCCTAGCTGTGTGATCACATATATTTCAAGCACGGGTGTGTGATTCTATGTGATTCATGAATAGAAATATTAAAATTTGGATTTCCTGTTGTTAATATGTCAAGTCAGCACATTATTTACTTACATATTTAATGTTTCTCCTCCCGTCCCGTCAACACACGCACTACAATGGAGGCATCTATAAAGTCAGGGCCTTTCACCATCCTGTTTAACTGCTAAATCACCAGTGTCTAGAGTAGTACCTGGGCACACAAAATACTCCATAAATATTTCTCAAATAAGTTAATAAGGACCTGGAAGTTAGAGCACCTATAAATCCGGTTGTACCGCTGGAGGTGATGACTGAAATCCAGGACATAAAGAACAACAGAACAGGTATGTGTGTGACCTGAACAAGCTGAGGAAGGGATCAAAGGAAACAAATACCAATCAGACCTTATTACCCTGCCAGAATGTAATTCTTTATTAACTAAGGATTACTAACATGTCTAAGAACATTGTTTCTCTGACCTTTGATTTTGTTGAATTTCACACTAAAGAGACCAATAAAACTGATTGCTCACACTCACCCCTAGCGTATCTTTTCAAATGATGTCCCCCAACCCTCTTCTTGACAATGACTTCATCCGTTATTGACAGTGAGTGAGTTTTATCTATCTCTTGTTTTGCCAGGTTCTTCTACCTCATCTCTGGCTGTCGCTTCTACTGAATGAGAAGCGTAGGGAAGAGGACTCTGACGAGCTATTGGTCAGAACTGTGCACTTGGACGTTGGTTCTAAAGTTGGAAAACAAACCCAGAAGGAAAATGCTAACAATGTGTGAAACAATAAGGCTCAGCTGTGCCAATTTCAAATCTAAATCAATGCAGTAGAATAAAAATTATCTTTAAAATCAAATGCTGGACTCCAATTAAGACCTTAAGAAATATTTTCAGAAAAGTTTCTGGAATGTAGATAATTCCTAGATCACTCCCCATTTGCACTGCTCTTTTGGGACTTCCTTGTCTTGGGTCAAAAATCACACATATTCCTTTATTAAATCCTGCATTAATCAGTAGTTATAGCTAGAATAAATAGCATAATAGATAAGAAGCATCCTTTCCCCATAATTCACAGTACTCAAAATATGAGTTAAGTCTTTATTACGATAAAACTCCTCTACACATTCTGCATTCTGAATTTTAAAAAGCCAAAGTAGATTTATGACCATGGTTATTAAATAAATCAAATGTCCCAAAAATGAAGTTGAACAAGTCAAAACGGTATGTATGTTTTTCTAACACATACACTCTAAAAACTGCTCAATATGATGTAATTTTTTTTTTAAATTCTGAGATATATTCTACATGAGAAAAAGAATGAAAATGAGACTCCTACTCTCTTTCAGCAAGGGTCACAAGAAGTCCTGAGCTCAGAGTGAGACCTACTCATGGGCCCTAAGCCTACTTTAGGAAGAAGGAGGAGAAAGCCATGTATCTCTCACTTTCCACCCCTCCCACTCAGAATCTCAGTATCTCTCTGCCTTGAGTCACTACGATTAACCTCATTATGCTCTGTATTGTGGCTTAGGCCAGGGACCACACAAGCCTAGGAATTTTAGGCCCCCACTCATCTCTCTACTCTTATCCTCCTATGACTTCACACCTCCTACATTCTGTCCCCATCTCCAACCCTTCCTCACTCCCAAAATACTTTCACTATGATCCTCCAGGATCCATAATTGCTCAGTAAGAAAAACTATTCTCAAATTCTTCTCTGAAATTTCTCTCCTCTTGCCCTAAAGGAAGACTGGTTATCTCCTGAGAACACTGCTTCTCCAAGCCCCCCTGAATTGGTAGAATAGCAAGTCCAGTGCTTTACCATCCATTACACTTGCTTTCTCTCACTTCAGCCCTTCATCAACCCTTGGGTCACTCACCCTCATTGTTTTGGTCCAGTCTGGATGCAACACTTTCCAACGTCACTCCTATCTGGTACCAAAGGAATCTCAATGTTCATTTATATAATTCTTCCCATATGACAGCCTCAGTTTCTTGAACAGCTCCTTCCCATGGTTTACCATTGGGCAGCTTCTTTTAGGTGTAAAATTACACCCTGTGTTTTCTGCATAAAGACAGGGCTCCAGCAAAAATGCCTTCTTTGTTACCTGGGTCAGCATTTCCCTCTTTATGACAAGATCACGATCAGCATACACATATTAAACTTTCTAACAATCTACTGTTGACTCAAATTCCCTTCCCATCTGCTACCCCATTCTTTTTTATAGCAAAAGGTTTATTGAGTGGTCTATACCTGAAATTTTTTTGAAATTTCCCCCATTTGCTTTTTTATTTCATCCAAACAGGCTTCTACGGCTCCACTGAAAGTGCTTTCGTCAAGGTCATCGGTAACCTCCATGTTGTTAACTTCAATGATTAAAATTCATTTCTGATCTCATTCCCCCTACTAGAACATTTGACGCAGGTGATCATTCTCTCACCCTTGAAACTTTCTCGTTGGCTTCCTGGACTTCTGTCGTTTTGTTTTCCTCTTATCTCGTTGCTCATGACTGGAGTCAGTTTGCTGGCGCCTCCTCATAGTTCTGGCTTTTTGTGTGACTTTCATTCAGTCCCTAAACCTCTTCTCTTTTCTGTGTCTTTTTGTTTTTACTCCCTCCCTTGGTGATCCAATTCTGTCATACACACTCTGATGACTTTCTAATTAGTGTTCTGAGTTGAGACCTCTCCACTAAACTTCTGAACTCCAGATTCTAACCGCCTACTCAACACCTCCGATAAGATACTTATTAAGTAAATTAACTTAAACATGTTCAAAAATCAAAATGAACCCCTGGCCTTGTTCACTAGCTTTTTGCAGCCCCCATCAATTTACTTCTCTCTTCTTGTTTATTAATTGTAATTAATTCTTTCAGTTGCTTGGACCAAAAATCTTGGCATTACTTTTACCTCCTCTCTTTCGCTCATACCCACATCAAATTTGTCAGCAAATTCTCTTGTATCTACTTTCGAATATATCCCTAACCTGACCTTTGTATTTTACCGCCTCAGCTGCTACTTCCCAGACCCAATCCCTCATCATCTCTTGCCTTGAATGTTGCAATAACTTTCTAATTAGTCTCCTTGCTTCTATATTCATCTTCCTTAGCATTTATTTCTGTACAAAGGCAGAATGATCACTTAAAAACTTTGAGTAGCAGTCATTCATCTATTCTAATCCTCCCAATGCTTTCCTTTGTCACTTGGGTCGTAAAAGTATAGTGCTCAACTGTCTCAATACACTAGCTCTCCACTTTATCCTGTGGCTTCGTTTTCTACTACTCTGCCCATCTGTCACTCTATTCCAGCCATTGGCTCCTTATGTTCTTCAACCAGGTCAAGCTTGCTCCCACTTCAGTTATGTCTGTCTAGAACACTCTTTGCATAGAGGTCTTCTGTCAGATCGTAACCTTAGCGAGACCTTCCTTGACCACTCTATTTAAAATTGTCTCCACAACCCACCCCACCTCTTAATTTTCTGACCTGATTTATTTTTCTGCATTACTTACCACATTCTAATACACAATATGACATGCATGATCTTGTTATCTCCACTCTTTAGAAAGAAGGAAGAAATATGGTTTTTCTCTTTTCTTCTACTACAGTGTCAAAAGTAGTTGTTAGCGTAGAGTAAATAATCAAAATTTGTTAAATGTATATGCGTACATGAACGAATGAATATTATTTGGCAGTTTTTACTCAGGAACTACAGTATAAATGATGATTGATAACAAAGCATATTGTGAGAGAGCCTATAAAGCAAATATCTCAAAGTAGATTCTCAGAATCAATAGGGTAACTTAGGAGCCTCTGTTAACCTAGGGAAGCTCTCCTGGCAGAGTCAATGCCAAATACCTGACAGACACAGATCGCAGAAGCCCCAAATATAACACAGGTCAAGAAAAATATTCTTCTCTCTCCTTTCCCTGACCATAATCCTGATGGGTTCCAACAACAGTGAGCAAGACGAAGAAGGAGGAGAAACACTGGGCAGACTGAGAAAGGGAAAGCACAGGCACACGCAAGGCAATGATACTACCCACAGCCGGACCCAAATGGAGAAGGAAGAAAATAAAATAAAAAATCAAGTTTAAAGTCTGTGTTTTCTTTAAAACTGTAAAAATAAAGTTACTAGTTAAAGCTGTTTGTAAATTTTGGCCGCAAGATTTTAACAGAGGGACCAGAAAAGTCACGGAGACCTTATCTATATTATTTCTGAGGGTAAGGCTAGGAATTACCCAGCCCTACTGAGCAGATTTAAATATATAGTAGAAAACAAAACCTAGTGGCTCTTAATGTTGAGACGTGGCCTATTCAAAATTTGTCACAAGAGATGAGCACGTGCAATCAGAATACTGGCTTCAGTACGGGATTGTCCTTGAACGTTGCAAATATTAACCGTCTAGCCTTGGCCTCCGAAATGTCCTGAGTTCTCCTATCTCATTATCACTGTGGAACTAATAAATTCATTAAATATACCAGTTTACATACTCAGTGGGCCAAAAATAAAGTGTTTCCCTTAAAACCACGAAGAAGACAGAGATGTCCGCCTTCACTTCTCTTACTCAACATAGCACTGGAAGCCCTGCCACAGTGATCAGACGAGAAGAAGAAATAAAAGGCATCCGAACTGGAGAAGATAAAGTAAAACTATCATTATTCATAGATGACATGATAATGTGCGTAGAAAGTCATATATGCTCCACCCAAAAATCACTAGACACAATAAATGAATTCGGCAAAGTAGCAGGATACAAAATCAATCCTCAGAAATTGATGGCATCTTTATACATCAGTAATGAACTATCAGAAAGAGAAACTAAGAAAACAATCCCATTTACTATTGCAACAAAAAAATAAGGTACCTAGAAATAAATATAACCAAGGAGGTAAAAGACCTGTGCTTGGAAAGCTATAAAACACTGAAGAAAGAAATTGAGGAAGCTACAACTAATTGGAAGCATTTACTGTGTTCATGGATTAGAAGAATTAATATCATTGAAATGTCCATATGGCCCAATGTGATCTATAGATTTAACACCTATTAAAATACCAATGGCATATTTCAGAGATCAAGAACAAATATTCCAAAAATCTATATGGAACCAAAAGAGACACTGAATAGCCTCAGTAATCCTGAGAAAGAAGAACAAAGTAGGAGGGATCAAAATACCTGATATAAAACTATATAAGGCCACTGTAATCAAAATAGTTTAGTACTGACATATAATGACATATAAAAGACAATGATTGTGAGACTAGAATAAAAAAAGAACAACTAAAGGCAACTTATCCCTATGTATAAGGAGACAATGGTTTAAGTTTATACGTCCCTGAAAATATAGCCTCAAAATATAAAAAGCAAAAACTGGCAGAAATGAAAATAGACAAATATATGATCATAGTGGGAGATTTACTACACATCTCTCAATAATTGATGGTGCAAACTGATAGTCAAACAGTAAAAATAGAAAAACATTTGAATGATATGATTGACAAACATGTTTTTTGTAGAAACTGACAAACAATTGTTTAAGGAAATTGACCAAATGATTGTAAAATTCATATATTCATGTATGGGACAATCTATATATAACAAAGACAATAAACAAGTACAAAGTTGGAATACTTAGAAAAGTTTATATCAAAAATGGCGTGAAGTAGCCCGGCTGGTGTAGTTCAGTGGATTGAGCGCGGGCTGGGAACCAAAAGGTCCCAGTTCGATTCCCAGTCGGGGCACATGCCTGGGTTGCGGGCCAAGACCCCAGTTAGGGCCACGTGAGAGGCAACCATACATTGCTCTTTCTCCCTCCCATTCTCCTCTCTCTCTAAAATAAATAAATAAAATCTTTAAAAAAAATGGTGTGAAGTATATCTAAGACAGTATAACATCAGTACAAATTAGAACAAGTAGAGCATTTGAAAACCAATCAAGAGTCCAGAAAAAAAAATTGCACAGGTATAGTTTGACTTGGGATAAAGGTGGTACTGTGCCGCAGTGAGAAAAAGACAGTATTTTCAGTAAATGGTGCTGAATCAATTTGTTATCCACGTGGAAAAAACACATCTTAATTCTTACCTCAGTCCATTCACAAAATCAGTTCCAGGTGAATTTAAAATTTTAATTGCAAAAGTTAAACAATAACAAACTCTTTAACTTACTCTAATTCTGTATGTTTTTATATTTGGTAGCACTGGTTTCTAGTTGGTCTTTCTTTCAAATATTCTTTACTTTGTGTATATTTTTCTCCATAGCAAATTTTAAAGCATCATAGATTTAAATTGTCAAGTTAATAATCTTAATAAGGAAAATAACTTTGAGAGAGTCTGCCTCATTCACACACTGAAAACTGTTGTACCAGGAACATAGAGAAACTTTTCCTTTTTTTCAGGGCTTGCTTTATGACCTTCAGTAAACTTCTATTGCTTTTTTCAGTAGGTTTTATAAGCTTCTGGTCACCCCTAATCATAAGTATTTAATAAGTTTGTGGCTATTCTAAATGGGACCCATTTTTCTATTACATTTAAAATCATTTATTGCTAGTGTATAAGAACATTATTGATTTTTTTAATATTGATTTTTTTAATCTGGCTACTTTCCTGGACTTTTACTAGTTCTGATAGTTTTTGCATTGATTCTCACTGATTTTTTTTTTTTTGGTAGACAATCAGTTTGTCTTTGTCACATATTGTGCGTGTACTTTTGTGCATACACACACAGACATATATTCTTTTAATTTCAGTGTACTGCATGGTCTAGAATCTCCAGTAAATATCAATATTAACATATAAGAGGAATTCTCATCTTATTTCTGATTTACTGCACCTTCCTTTTGTCTTAGAGTTTTTTTGGGTTTTTTTTTTTGTTGTTGTTGTTGTTTTTTGTTTTTTGTTTTTTTGTGCTACTGTTACAAATTACCACAAACTTTGTGACTTAAAACGTAAATATATTCTCTTACAGTTCTGGAGGTCAGATTCCAAATGGGTCTTATGGGGATACAATCAAGGGGTTGGAAGGGCCAGTTCCCCCAGGAGGCCCCAGGAGAGAACCTGTTCCTTGTCTGTATCAACCATTCCTTGGCTCCGGGCCCCTTCTTCAGTTCGCTCCAACCCCTTGTTTTCCTCATCACAACGCCTTGTCTCTCTAAATTTCTGTCATCTAGAAAATCTGAGACAATCTCCTCATCTCAAGACTGTTAATGGAGTCACATTAGCCAACTCACTTTTATCACGTAAGGTAACGTATTCACAGGTTGTGGGGATTAGGATTTTTTTGGAGGGAGGCAGATTAGTCAACCTACCACACTTAAAATGTTTCCCGATTATTTATGATGTTTTCTGAAGGATTCTGATATACTTTTAAAACCAAATTTTGAAAGTTTATATCTATAACTAATTTACTAACAGCTTCCTTTTATGAATTGATAACAAATATAGTAAATCAAATGATTTAGTCACCCATATGAGATGTGTATTGATTTTTCTCCTTTAATTTGTTAATGTACTAATTACATTAATGCAACATGTTTCATCCTCTGAAAACCTTTGCATTCTCAGCATGCACCTTTTTAGCATGATGTGTTAGTAGTCTGCTAAACATTCCTCAAATTAATTTGGTAATAGTTTATGATTTTCAAATCTGGGTTCATGAGTTTTCTTTCATATTATTCAGTTTTGATATCACTGTTACATTATGCCCATAGAACGCATTGAGAAAGACTCTATTCTTTTTTGTCCATTGAAAAACATGTGTTATAAGGAAATTATTTCCTTGTTAAAGGTACAATTAGTCTCACTCATAAAATACTCCTGACCTTGTTTTCACCTTGTCATGGCAAATAAGCTTCCAATATTTTCCCTAGACAGTCTCAACATTTTCTACGACTCTTTAAGCAGACTTTTTGGTAATTCATATCATGGAAACTGAAACCTTTTATTAAGGTGCTCAGTTTTTAACATAACATTTAAATCGACACTATAGTTAGCATTTCTACTGTTTTTATTTCTATTTCTATTGCTGAAAGTTACCCAACTTTGTATATTTTATTGACAATTTTGAAGGGTTTGTTTTCAGTTTTTTTGATAACCTCTACTCTTTAGTCTTGTTTTCCACTTAGTTTCTGGTTTTATCTCTATAATTCCTTTTCTTTTCATTGCCTTTGCTTTTCACCTAGCTTCTTACTTAGTTCACAGAATTTATTAGTATTAAATTTTATTTAAAAATATATACATTTCTATGCTTTCATTTTTCAGCTCCCTATGACTTTGGACTGATCCTATAGCTTTTAATGTGTCTGCCGTTAATGTCTTTCAGCATAAAAGTGGCTGTTAATTTCTGTATAGACTTTGTCTTTATTTTAAAATTTATTTAGAAGAATATTTTGAAGTTTTACCTGCATAGACATTTTAAGCTTCTGATTTTATTGCATTATATTAAAAGAATATGGACTGTATTAATTTTGGTTTAGGAATTTTACTAGAATTTCTCTTAAGGCATAATTCTTGATCTATTTTTATATAGTTCCCTTTGTTCATGAAAAGACTGTGTGACCACTATTTCTTCAGTGCCAGTTTCCTTTCATTTCATTGTATCTATTATAGCATTCATATTAATTGTGTGATTATAAATTCTAACTGTAAATCTAAAGCATCTATTAAAAGGAAAAGGCTCTGATGTTGAATAAAATGCATATTGTCTATAAGAAATTTTGAATTAAAAGGAAGTGGAAAAGATATGAGAGAAAGAGAATAGAATACATAGTAGTATTATCAAACATGTTAGGATTAAGTTTAAAAAATAAATGTTTAAAATTGCACAATTTCATTGTAAAAAAATGTATGCCATAATAAGGTATAAATTTTAGAAATATCTGTGCACCACATAATACATTATTTAAACATGTATCAAAATGTTGTCGATGTAAGGAAAGGGTAATGGAAATACAATTGAATTAGGAGACTCTAACACATTCTTAATTCTTAAAAAAAATACTAGAGCTTAATAAATTGTAAAAGATTTATTTGGCAAACTTCAGCACTTTTCAAAACAAGCAAACATACCAACTAGGAAGAGAAGGAAATTTCCACATAATCAATAACATCTGCAAAAGTCTACAGCGAAGACGATACTTACTACTGAAATAAATGAGTCCCCAAGACTGGGAGCAAGGTAAGGACTTACTCTCGCTGCTTTATTCAGTATTGTATTAAAAGTCATCTTCAGAGCAGGACGGCAAGCAAAGCAAATAAAAGTCACAAAGTTTGAAGAAAAAGGAATGAATGAAGGAAGGAAGGAAGGAAGGAAGGAAGGAAGGAAGGAAGGAAGGAAGGAGAAAGAAAGAAAGAAAAGAAAGAACATTTTTACTTGCACATGACATGATTGTCTATGTGGAAAATCTAAGGATTTACCAAAAAATCTAACACAAGGAAAAAGTGAATTTAGTAACATCAAAGTATCAATTATATTTCTATATTAGCAATGTAAAATTGAAAATGAAAGTTTAAAATGGCATTTTTAAGAGCAAACAAAAAGCCAAAAAGTTAAAGTGCTTATGAATAAATTGGATAATTGTGCAGCATCCCCAAACTGAAAACTATAAATATCACTGGGAAATTAAAGAATGTTAAATAGGTGAAGGAAAATATCATTTTCATAAATTATAAAGTAATATTATGCTGTTTATACTTCCAAAATTGATTCATAGATTAACCATAATAATCATCCAAATCCCAGAAATCCTGGCTTTTTGGTCACCAAGTTCTATTGATTCTGCTCCTGATCGATTTTTCAATATACTTCTTCTCCCAATACTGTTTCCACTGCCAATATTTTCTTACATAAAATACAGTCTGGATTAAATGGTAATAAAAAGTACAATGAAAATTATTTTTAAAAAATCTAGTCTGTGATCTTCACAGCCTCCGTTCATCACCTCAGCCCAACTCAATCTTCACAGCAACCACAACCACCAACAGGAAGGTGTATATCGTGCGTCCACTGGAAATCCGCCAAGGCTGACCTTTGTCAAAAATACAAAGTCCTGCCTGGCTGGTGTAGCTCAGTGGATTGAGCGTGGGCTGGGAACCAGAAGGTACTGGTTCGATTCCCAGTCGGGGCACATGCCTGGGTTGCGGGCCAGGTCCCCAGTGAGGGCCATGTGAGAGGCAACCACACATTGCTCTTTCTCCCTCCCTCCTCCTCTCTCTGAAAATAAATAAATAAAATCTTTAAAAAAAATACAAAGTCCTAACTCTTCTGTATGCCTTTTGAAATTTATTTTTCTGAAGATGAAAAGAAGATGAACTTCTCTCTGAAACTTTGCATCAGTAGAAAAAATAAGGACTCTGTCATTTCATACCATTTTTAACCTCCAGTAAAATCACTGACATCATGAGGTGTTATGCACACAGTTACTTAGAGCAACACACTCCAGGAACTCCAGAAAACAAAGAAATAAATTATACTGCCCTATGTGACTTAAAAATATAAACTAAATTCTCTTCCAAACATTATCACCAGTCAAAGCCTCAACATTCTACATACACATTTCTGTCATCTGAATGACAGCACTACCCTGACCTTAAATATAATAACATCCTTGAATTGTAGAGTGTCAGAAACCATTTTCCCCACATCAGAAGAAATCTCCCTAAATTCTCAAGCTTTATCCAATGTTTAGTTTTCACTATTTGTTTATTACAGTCAGAAATTATACATAGAAAGTTATGTAGTTGTAAACTTGTCCTCTTCAAGTATTGCAACTTAACAAGTAGAATAGTTCTACCTCTGCAATTACCAAAATATAAAACAAAAAAGAAAAGCATTCTTGTATTCCCATAGCACAGAATAGTTTCTATTATGCACAGCTCTAAACATACTCCCATACTCCTAGGACTCCAGTAAAAAAGAAAAAAAAGACTCTGCTCTCTGACATCTGTGGAAGTGGAAGAATTTGTGAATACTTGCAACTATATCTAGGTGGGAATGCCCCACCTAATAATTTAATTTTTCTTGTTCAAAGACGACCGTGTTCACAAACACTTACCTAACTTCCAAAGCACACAACATCCTATTTTCAAGGAATAAGATGACTAAACGCTTTCAAATATTTGAGAAGTAGACGGAAGGAAACCCCCCTTTTTATCTCTTGGTCAGTAAACAAACCCAAAGAGAATATCTTTCCAGCATGTTGAAGATGCTCTAGCAGATCATTAATCCCAGAAAAATCTCTCCAAATGTACTGATGCGTGGATTCCATTTTCAAATTTCTCATTAGTTCCTCTTTATGGATTAAATGCTGATGCTCACGAGTGAATGCACACAGCTTCAGCTGATGGATGTAATTGGGTTGTAATGGATTTTAGCTGCTGTTCCTTCTGATCTAGCCAATTTGAAATGCAGTACCAATGCATTCTCCCCATCTCTCGGTAGGGAGTGAGAAATTGAAACCTACAAGATGAAATTTATCAACTTTCATAAAGTCAGCTTCAACCGTCATAAAACTGTTAAACTTTTCATTATCATTCTACTGCAGTTATTTCTCAAATTTTGGTCTGGCAGTCAAAATATTAAAGTATATTTGGAATAAGTAGAGTTGATCCTTCAATATTCCATGTGTCCTCAACATTGATTTAGGTGCTGTAAATATTACCAAGTGAAGATGACATTAAAACTGCTCAAGGTAACGTCAGAAACACAAAATGAACAAGAAAAGATTTATTTAAAGGTTGTAAAACCTTCTGCAATTTTATATTTAAAAACATGATTTGCAGCTACACTAGGTTCCCTAACAAGGATTACATGTTTCAAAGTCTCAAAAATTCTTCTGGTGTTGGAGTCCTGTGTCTCTCGACCGTGAAATATCTCAGTTATGAATGGGAGACACGAACTGGGGAAAACCCAAGTTGTTAGTTGTCATAGTCACCATTCATTTTTCTATTATCTGTGTGTGTTTTTCAAGTCCTAACCAGCATTTTCTTGTAGTTATATATCCGTGAGCACTGGAACAGTGAGGTCAGAATTTAACTTAGCTCAAATGGACTGACCTTTCCTTTTATCACTAATAGTGTAAAACAGAAGATACAGTGAAACAGCTACTCTATTAAAAATTTCCAGTAAAGAGTCTGATGGGAAAACAATCCTCCATTCCTATATTTCTTAAACCCTCCTTTTACGTTAATGTAGAAACCCAAGGTTCTCATACTACAATTCTAAAGAATGCAAAGAACACTAGACATTTACACACCACTTCTATGTTACTCTACAAAGACAACTTAACACTGATAAAACTAGAAAACAGGCCAGATAGGCAGAGAAAAACATTATCTAGCTCTTATCAGTTGTGTCTCTGAGTAGAAACACTTCTTAGCATTGTGCATTTTACAAAACTGTACAAATGCAACTATTCTTTGCGCTCCTAAAGCCTAGGCAGCTTAAGTGATGTACCTATGAGAAAATAGAAACCATTTATGTCTTATTTGCTTTTCATAAATAATACTAATTAGCACATGCATTTCAGTTAGCATCTTCAAAACACTTGACAAACATTAAGTAATTAATTAATTAAAAAGAAGGCCATGATGAGCCTAATTAGAATATCCCCACGGGCACTCAATACTGCTTGGTTCAAACAGGTTGTGAAATAACAAGAATAACCTTTCTTGTGGTATTTGACTGCCAGTTTGCACCGGAAAGTAGCTGAGTGCATGACAATTAGATGTTTTTAAAAAGGTCAATTGGATTTTGTGTAACCTCCAAAAGAAGAGGTTAAATTTTTTCTGATATTTCTATCTATCTATCTTTTCTTACATGCGCACGCCCACCCACCCACCTACACACAACTGACTTAATCTGCCAAATAAAAATCTTCCCTCCAACTCAAAAGACCACGCCCCGAACAGAATTTATGGTGAATAATGTTGTATTAGCCTCCACCCAAGCCTATAAGTGAAGGCATCATTTTGAAGAAAAAAAAATAACTTGATTTATTCTTACAGTAAATTAACACTAAAATCAGTGGCTATTATCAATGAAGACAATCTCTTCCTTCTATCATCCACAGGAGAAAAATCAACTCAGAGCAGTAATTATTTTTCTGCAAAGAAAAGGACTTTCTATTGTCAAAAGTAAAATTAATTTTCTTAATCATTCATTGTTTTTAATTGTACATGACTTAAAGTTTTGAAATAAAATAATCTTTATATTTGGAAGAGCTTCAGTCTAAACGCAATAAAGTCTCAGAAAAGAAATGATGTATGAATTTTTATAACCATTTTGCGAATCTTCTGTTGCTGGCCTACCCTAGTGTCATGGAAATTCCTCAAGGTGACTCACTGAAGCCATGTGACAAAAAAAGTAAACCCAGGCTCACTGTCTTCTCTTCATTCTAGAATCTTTCGAAGACAAGAGAGTACAGTCGGTTTCTGATGCATGTAACAAATACTCTCTAATCCAACAGCAGGTTGAACAAGGTTTAGAATTGCCTTTGAAGCAGTATTGCTAAACATTTACCAATTATTTTTATTAAAAAATAATATCAGCGAGCCTGACCTCCTGTCCCATTATCTACACTGGGTGAAATAGGTCTGGCCTACCTCTGAAAACCAGCTTTCTCACTCAGAAGGTGAAGGTCGACTGTAATCAAGTCAAAATAATTAAAAGAAAAATGTGCTCGGTGCTCTCAGAACAATTCTGAAAGAGGGTTTCAAAAACAAATGATATAGATTTATTTAGGTCTGCTTATATTTTGGTAATTTTATTTAAAAGGAATCTATACCATTTGGGGAGGTTTTATGCAATATAATCACTTATTCTGATGATACTACCTTCTCTCAGAAAAGTCACATAACTTAGCCTCTCCAGCTGATAACCTGCACATCATTCACATTATTCATATGTCCCTGTCTCACTTCAGAGATACCAGGCTGGTCTTCTAAGCTGGATGCATACACAGTGCCGCAGGCCTAGTGAAAGATCGTTCTCCACAAATCTCGTCTTCATTGTGCCTGTGCTGCTCGCAGGAAGTGAAGGGAGACCCATCATCTTTCATCTGGAGCTTTAAAAACAATGCTAGTGTAGTAAGTTCATTACATGGAAAATAAAACTCAATTTTATTTGAATTTTCTATTTTTAAAAATAGAGTAGAGGTGGTTTGTTTTGAGTCCCAGGCTATTTTCTACATCCTTTAAAATTAGCAATGCCAAAAAAAAAAAGACTTTTCTCCACTAAGAGATCTACATCTGTAACGCACCGAAAGGAAGGCTATAAAGCTGAGCTGACTAAGGGAGAGATGAACGTGGTGATGAGACTGTGGAGGTCAGGGGGTCACAGTAGCAAATAAAGAGTTTCATAACTTTTTCACCAAATATTTCAACCTGAAATGATCAATGTTGTTATGGTAAGTTGTTTGAAAAATTGTACAACAGCACCAAGAGCAACGGGAAAGAACGGAAAAGGAAGATCTGACATAGCTGGGCAGGGTTTTTGCTGTTGTTTTCTTTTTGTGTTTAATATGTCAAATCTCCTTCAAGCATAAACATATAACATTATTTTTAAAATAAACCAAGGACAAAGATGGAGGAATACATTTAAAAAGTTAACAATAGTAAATGAATATAAGATGATATACTTTCTTCTGACTTATGACTGTCCTTCTGTCTCCTAAAGATAGATTGTTTTACATTGGACAAATTTCTCTGCTTTATACCATTCTTTCAGGGCTAATCCAGACTCAGTCCGTCTCTGAACAATAGCAGTTAGTATTTCCTGGGCATCCAGGGAATAGTCATCAATTTGTATAGTTTAAATTATTCGTATAGATTTATACAAATGAAATTATTAGCTTGTGCTGTTAGGAATCAAGTCCTCATTTTTTTTCTGCCCCCACCATATAATCGAAGAAATCCTGAACTAATTATTCAATTTCAGCCAATATAGGGTCTATCTTTCACAATTCTATTATCTTTATTATAAAGAACTCAGTCCCACTTCAAAGGCAGTTAAAAGATTAGAATCAACACTAAATTGTACAGAAAGGACACTTCACATTAAACTCTCTTTATGCTCCTTTGCACTGAACCTGATTTTCTTATCTGTCCAGATTATGCAAAATTAATCAATTCTTTGTAATAGCAGTAAGATAATTTTTCCTTCTGTTAAGAAGAATGATTCAAAGGGACAGCACTGATGTTTCAGTATACTAATAGAGTGAAAATGTAGGGACAATTCAGAGGAATGGCAGACACCCTCATCCACTTCTTGCTGCCTGTCTACTTGATTTATGGATAATCCCTAGGTTTTTCTGGCGAGGGAAAAAAAAAATTTACATGAAAGAACAACCAGAATTTCTTTTAGTTTCTAAGAAGACCCTCCACATAGCACAGCACCAATAATGAGAACAACACTTGGCAACTGCGTTGCACAATTCATTTACTCACTTCAGGTTCGCCACTGCATATTTAGCTTGCCCGGTAAACACATTATACATTTTAGGACCATTTGACCAAATCCAACCTCTCACACCCTTTCCAATGAATGCCGCCACTCTCAATTTATCTCCCCTTCTGTCTTTTACACGTGCTCCCACACTCGCACATACATTTCATTTTTCTTCATACGCAGCCACAACCCTCATTCCCCAAACGACTTGAATGTGAATTTCGGTATAACATAGAGCTAAACCCAGTTATTATTAGAGAAGAAAGGAGAACTTGTCAAGGGGCACAAGCAAAGGTGCCTGTCACAGGTGTTCATTTAATTGTACGCCGCACTCTGATGCCTCAGCTGTGGCTGCCATCAGTCCGGACTGCCGGCCAGCACAGAAATGCAGAGACAGAGGCTGGGGGATTTGGGTCCAGATCTTTTACTCGGCACTGAAGAATGCCCAAAACAACAAAAAAAGTTTATCCTCATGGAATTTATTTTCTAGGGTGGGAAGACAGAAAATGAGCCATAAACAAAATAAGTTAAAGATTATATTATCTTGGAATCTAAATATTAGGACAAAGGAATGAAGTAACGCTGATTGGGAGTACCGAGGGTGGGCTCATGAAAAAATGGAAGTGAATCGTTTTGAATAAAAGCAAAGAGGGAGCCACTGGGTACCGGGGGGGAAGAGAATTGCAGACAGCGTGGCTGCCATGGTCAGCTGTGCATGTTGTGAACCACGACCTAAACAACCCTGCGTAGTATTCCTGCCAGGCAGAGAGAGAAGCAGCTGCGAAGGCTGGGGTGAAAGCGTGCCTCACAGGTTTGTGATTGGTCTTCTGTGAGGGACCCTCAGGTAGAAGGCACGTTAGAGAACAAAACTTTTCCAGATGGGATCTTGCCAGTGGGCCCTGGCTCATGGCCATCATCAGTTTCTGACTAGTACGCTCACAATCCCAGAAGATCAGAAGGCAGCATGATGGTGTGAAATGTGCACATAGTTTTGAAACAGAGGAACTGCTTTGAATTTTGAGCCCATCACTCACTAGATATGGAACCGCAGGTGTATTTATTAATTTGATGTCAACTCAATTCAGTTAGCACACTGGGTCTCACTACATAACCTAATATAACAGGCCCCCAAAAGAAAGAAAATACTTAGAGCTTTGAACCTCATGTAGATTGTGGTTAGATCAAAAATTGGCAAACATTTTCTATAAAGGATCATATAGTAGATATTTTAGACTTCGTGCCTGTTTGGTCTCTGTCGGAACTTCTCAACTCTATTATTGTAGCAAAAAGGCAGACAAAGACAGTACCAAATGAATGACTGTGGCTGTCTTCTTATAAAACTTAATATATAAACAGGAAGCAGGCCAGATTTCACCCGTAAACTGTAGTTTTCAACCCCTGATCAACAGCATCATTCTGTGATGATGGAAGTGTTCTGTATCTGCGTTATGTAACACAGCAGCCAATAGTCACATTGGCTGTTGAACTCATGAAATGTGATCAGTTGTTTAAGAAACTACATTTAAGTTTTATTTAAATTAATTATAACTTGAACGGCTGTACAACGTTAGTGTATATTCTACTGAACAGCTCTGGTCTAAAGGAAAAGATTGGCTTAGGAAAGTATAGACTATATTAAAAATGGCAAAAGTCCTATTGATGCAAGCAAACAGTCTGCAGTACAACCAGGAGTTTAATTGAAGGAAATGAACTAAGTGGCATTTGAAACGGATCTTGAGAAATGAGTAGCCTGTGGCAGCCTTTCTAACCTTGTTTGCTAAAACAAAACAGAATAACCAAAACTGTAATAGGGACCCTTTACCATGTAATCCTGTCTTTAGCAACAGAACTTTGTAATTAAGAAGTGTTTTATACTGAGTTAGAGCCACTTGTTAGTCACTTGACTATTTTCCAAGATTACTGTGGTACAATGAAAATAATACAGGCCTTGGGACTAGGAAGAGCTAGAGTAAAGGTTTGCTCTTTATCTTATCATGTGGGTTTAGATGTCTCTTTATCATCCTGAGCAGCCATTTTCTTGCCTTTAAAATGGAAAAGGTCTCTAGGTCATTTGTAAAAATTAAAGATGATTCAATTATGGTGCTAAGGATAATATTAAGAACGTAGGATTCGATTACTAAATTATTATTTAATTATTTTTGTCATAAATATCATTTCAATCAATCCTCACAATCCTGTGTGTTATAAAGCATAGGCATTATCATTTCTGTTTTTATAGGAGAGTCACAGATATGACAAGTCAAGGTACTTTGCCCAAGACCACATAACACGTGAATGGTAGAATCGAGTTCAAAAGGCTCAGCACTCTTTATACCTATCCTAGCGCCTTTTCCACACACTGAAATAAAGTCCTCATTAAGACAAATTAATAAAATATTGGAGTATCAGCTCTGGACCACCTCATTTCAGTGGATAAGAAATATTCAGACTAATAGGTTTTTATCCAACTAGTCTCCGATGTTTACTACTCAGATTTACTGTTTTGACATGAAATCTGTCCAGCTTTCATTCATTCCTTAAATAACTTCTACACGATATCACCATCTGTATAATCATTAAGTGCCACAGTCTACAGCAAAGAATCTTGATACTTGGAAGCATTATATAAAACAAGTCAAATAGGCTAATACCTAGGCTTTATAGCTTAAGCCTTCCTTGACATGGATTTGTGCTAAGCCCTGTCCTTTCTAACAGTTTATGTTTCATTTATGTTTTCAAAGTGAAACAACAAATTGCTTAAAATATAAGGAGTTTCATTTCATCTGTAAACCAGCCTTGCTTCCTACCACTCATAACTCAGGTATTGAGTCACACACTGGACTTTTATCTTATCAAACAAAAGACTGATAAAAGAGCATAGGTAAGTGTAAGCACATGTTTTCTTTTGTTACATCAAAGTAGAACTTACAAAACACTGTGGAGAGCGCGTGAGTTTTTTGAAAAGCTGAAAGTTTTTGTGTTTGACTTACTCTGTGCCCTCATGGTATTCATTTTTAAAATCTCCCTTGTCAAATAGGATTCTCCAACTGCAACTTACCTTCATAGGGTGCTTCTCTCTGGGTGTGTGGGAACGGAACTCACTGGAGTCTCTGAATTACTTACATCTGTTCTGCGGAAATGACGATGTCATAGGCAGAAGGAAGTGCTGCCTTACTCAGGATGAAACCAACTCGATTACCCTTCTCTTTCCAAACCTAACACCAAAATTCCTTCATCGTATTTTTTCTTGTAACCAAATAAGATATAGCTAAATGTTCCTGCATATGCCTGATGTTAGTGTACTATCTCTTCATGGTATTTAAGGCTAGGGCCCCGCCCACCTTCCCTTGGCAGGGAGGGGTGCCAACGAGGGAAAGAAGAAGCAACACTAGGCTACCAATTTTTTGTTTTCTTGACAGCTTCTTGCATATTCCTTGAAAGTCGGCATCTCTAATATGTTCCCAAAGTAACCTGAAGCTGCAATAAACTTTTGAACATTCAAAATTATGACAACGTGTAGATCTACACTTTTTTTCTACTCACTTGAAGAGAATTTTAGAAATATAGACTAGGAAAAGAGTGTTGAAGTGGTTGGGAAATTTTTTTTATTTGCTTATTGTATTCAATTCATTCATTCATTCATTCATTCATTTAACATCCACCCAGAAAGAGGATGAGTTCATGACACAGTTTCTTCTAGTGGCATGCAAAGCCTAACTTCTCAATTATATATGGATTTGAAGAACTGAATCTTTTTTTTTTTTTTTAATTTTTGTTTTTTACAACCCAGGCATGTGCCCCGACTGGGAATCGAACCGGGACCCTCTGGATCCCAGCCCACGCTCAGTCCACTGAGCTACACCAGCCGGGCGGTACTTTGATGATTTTAAGAGTGCCTGTGGCTTCCCAAATTCCTCCAAAATGCTCCTTGTACCTGGTTTATTAATTCAGTACATGGTAGGAGCTCCTCAAAGCCTATGCTAGATTTGAAGGCTATTACTTCATTAGCATTCTGGCTTCCAAAAGACCTTGAAAGATTTAGCTGAGCCAACAGTCTTCACAAACATTGATGTTTCATGCACATCATAGTTTAAGAAGCTTTGTTTCTCTCTTAATGGCTGAGAATAAAACTTTAAAAGAAAACATCTCCACAGGAAGTCTCACATTGCTCAGGAATGAGTAATCTGTGGCTGCCAGAAAACATTACTGGATAATCAGTTTGAATTTTCTTTTGCTCCTTAGTTTCATCCCATTAAGCATTTCCTTTATTCCCTTGGACCACCCCAGACTGGTGTTCTTCCTTCTGGCTTTCTCTATATCTTTCAGATATTTGGCAAGCTTCAGCTTTTGATTGATCTCCTCCCCCCGCCCCCACCTCCTCAGCGCTAATTTCTATCTTCAGTGGATTCCTGTCTATTGTTCTTTGAGATGAAATCAATGAATATTACAAAAGCTAACAAGTTCTTTAAGAAGTTCCTTTGCCCCTCCCTTCACCTTCTCACAGATTTTCTTTTTTCCATCTTCTCACTTCCATTCTGAAAGTACCATATACCTTAATTAAATTATTACAATTCTTTTGAGGGTTATGAATAAATCTTCATTTGTTTTTTTTATTAGTATTCGATCCGCTTCTGTTAATTGTGTAAATGTTCCCCGTAGGCAGAAAAGCAATATAAGTCAAATGAAGCAAGGCTTTTTGTTAAGGGAAGTCAATTTGATTAACATCACCGTCAATATGATGAATGGAAGCATTTTGGAACAAGTTGCCCCGTAACTTGCAACTGACAATACAATGTGTGTGTCATTAGGACAAGAACAATAATTCAGCAATGTATCCTAGCATTGATCTTGAATGGTCCTTATTTGGGGATAAAATAATGATTCTATGCATTGACCTAATATCATTCATTCCTGGATTCAATGCTGATAAATACACTTTATCATCTTGATATTTAAATGACATGGAAACAAGTGAACTTCATCAGTGCTGAAGAAGTAACACGGTAATTTAAGGATCTGGATTCAGGGTTTAGTGTGATAGAAATTGATTACCCCTGTATGGCAAATAGGATGTAGTTAAGAAGAAAGGATTTATAGCAAATATAAATCAATGTTCATAGACCCACTTAAAATGCAAACCAAGAAATAGTAAACTTTCAACTATAGACGTCCTCCGTGTCAACTAAATGTTTACCAATATAACAGTGGATAAATGTCTGATGAACAAATTTTCTTGTGAGCAAGAAGTAGATGGAAGAAAATGTACCTAAGAATTAGATGAGAGTGCTATAAAAATAAACTTTCTTCTAGAGGCTAATTATTATTAATAAATTACTCACTTTCTAGAAACAAATGTTCTGGAGCTTAGGAAAGCAAAACATCAAGAACATATTTTGGGGTTTTTGTGGTTGTTATTTTGTTTTGTGTATTGCTTTTCTCTCCTCTGAGCTAGCTGGGGACACGATTTTGTTTACTTGGAGAGAGAAGGTAATTTATAAGAATAAAACCCCATCAAGTGAAACATCAATAAAAGAAAGACAAAAGAGACTGGAGTCTGTTATGAATCATTTGTTTATCTGACACAAAAAATGAAATTACTGTAACCATGAAACAGAGAAGAAGGAATAACTAAATTAATCTGTTTTATATGAAAGAAAAATATTAAAGAAACACATAAAGACTTCACATATACTTCTTCCCCAGGTT
The DNA here is from genome assembly GCA_004026765.1 of Micronycteris hirsuta. NCBI lineage: Eukaryota > Metazoa > Chordata > Mammalia > Chiroptera > Phyllostomidae > Micronycteris > Micronycteris hirsuta. The sequence goes on from PVJI01006329.1 coordinate 57,116, forward strand.
TCCTACAAATGAGCAATCTGCTTCTTAAAATTAACAAGTTCATATATATCTACATGAAATTGTTATGTCTCAGGAGGGGCCCTTCACTGAAACCCTCTTGGTTTCATCAACAGTTGTTAAGACATGTAGACATGTAGGCATCTCAATTTTCATTTTAATTTCACTGCATTCTATTTATGACCTCTAGGACTTACTGCTAGACTCTCTGAGAAAACAACTCTTTGTTTCTGTTTTGACAAACTGACATATGCAAACAAAACATAGACTTTTTAAGAGACCTAAAATTAATATAGGCTCAAAAAATAATAATAATTTTGTTGTAGACTAAGAAACTGGTTCCAGGTTATAAATCCTGAGCGGTAAGTGCAGCTTTTAGTGCGAAGATAAATTACATACAAACACAGAACAAGCACTGAGCGTCTTTGGGGAAAAAAGAATGTGGAATGTACTGTGGAGGGGAGAGGGAAGAATGAAACAACCCAAATCAAAATCTCCAAACAGTCTTTCTTCTAATCACAGTCTTGTTACTTTATTTCCTCCCCCGTTTTTTCCGCGCAGTATAAAAGATGCTAAAGAACAGGAATATGAAAAGCCAGTGCGTTCCTTTCTACTTTAAAACAAGTCAGGCCTGTCTTGTTAGAGTTAAGATTAAGTAATATAAAAATAAAAAAGCCTATCAAGGAAGAAAAACAATAGATTTGAATGGCAGGGCAATCTTGAAATACATGGGCAAGGCCGAAAGCAAATTAGAAATGACAGTGACTTAAGAAGGAACCAGTGAAACTGTTGTCCAAACACACCAACATGGAGGCGCCCCCTTCTGAGGGAAGCACATTTCTAAGTCACATCTACTAAGACAGTGCCTACAGTGTATTTTTATGCTGTTTTTAAAATGTTGCCTTTTTTATTTATGTACTTTTTTATACATTTTCCCAGGATTTGCCATACCTGTGTGATTTTCACTTTTTTAACTTAAACGCAAATGGAAGTGGAAAAGTGTGTGTCCTCTCTTGATTTTCTGAACGCTGTCCAGGGGAGGCCTGAGCATCCTGACCACGAAATCCGAGAAACCGTGGGCCTGGTTGCTTTGCTTCTTTAAGTCACACTAGGTCACCAGGAGAGAAATAAAGGTAAGGATTTGATAGGTTTGAGATTGAAAGGGCATCTTTACAGAACTTAAGGCCACAGACTGCGCCGGGACTATTTTTGGTACTGTTTCAATATTGTTATGGCTCTGGAGTGAACTTGGAGCGTTATCAGGTTTTCCCAGTGCACATGTTTAATACCATCCTTGTTTGGAGCATTCGGATCCCCGAGGAGCAAAAGAAAAATCTAACTACCCCTGAAAAGGGAGGAAGAGGGCACTGTTCCCCACGGGCTTCTGCATTTCTTTTTATCACATTCCTCCTGCCTTGGCTAAGTGAAGAGACCCAATGCCAAAGTCACCTATTTTATTGTCCCATTTCCCTTCTGGGTCCTTGTCCCTTTGCCTTGAGCCTCCACCCAGAGGAAAGGGACCTTTCCTCTCCTTCTTTTCTGAAGCTCCCTGTGTCAGCGCCCTTGCTCACCCCTTCAGTCCACAGGTGCCCCTCTCATAATTTTGGCTGAGCCTGACCTTCAGAAAGGGCAGAGGGGTTTTTACCCGGCACCAGAAGGAGGGGATAAGAGGCTCAGTGTTCCCCAGGGCACCCAGGGACACTAAAACTTCACGGGAGCATTCCTTCTCCTAGTTTGCGAGTGACTGGGCTTCTCAGACCGCTGGCGCTGGTGACTGCCGCAGAGGGAGAGAAAAGGAAAATAGTTTCCAAAGGGTATATTACAGCCCATTAAGGGGGAAGGAAAACTTGTGGTCTTCCAACCTAACCTTCCTTGGCAGAGCAACCTTGAAGAGTTCCCTTCCAATGAGAGCTCGACTTCGGGCAATGCACCACCCTTTGTTCACGGACGATTGTTCAAACTTCCTGGGTTAACTCGCAGCACAGTTTCCACGAAAGTTTTTATTTTCCATGTTCTGTCTTCTTATCCCCAAACGAGTTTTTCTCCCCCATACAACATCATTTCTAGGAAACTGAACTATGTCCAAAATCGTATTTATGGCTGCCTTAATGCCTAAACTGTTTATCACACACGCATGTATACACATGATGCAGTCATACACAAATTAAAGAATGTGTTTAATCACACCTTTTCTTTCAAGATCAGCACATGGCTTTTGATGCAATATTAATTATCAGTAATATAGCAGAAGATGGCTGACTTTTAAAAACTAGAAACCCTCATGCAGGCGGAGTCTCTCTTCCCCTCTCATTATCTTGTGTGTGTGTGTTTTAATTAAATATCGCCTGGTCCTGGTGATACTGCAGATGTTTAACACAATACCCATTTATTAGAAAGGCTTTATACTTATCACATCTCGAAGATGGACTTATCTGCTTTTTCTTTCAACCACATGTTTCGGATTAATATGCATTGTGAGGGGACATATTTGACAGGTTCAGGAGGGTCAAGCAGCAAGGCGATAACTTTGCGATTCCCAACAGAATTGGTAGAAAGGGGCAGAGTGGCTGCACCAAGTCACAGTCAATAGTTCAGTTTGAATGAGCACATGTTCTATTATCTTACAGGCACAAAAGGAGAGGGGAAAGATAAGAGAACGGCGTTTCCCACCTGTTGCTACATGTATGGGTTTATTCTAATCCCCATATCTCTCCATGCCCTTCACGAGAGCTTATTCATTTAGCTCCCGTGGGCTCCCTGAGCTTTGGTATTTCAGATGACTGCTAATGAGACAGTAATCCTCTCATTTTGAGGTTCATAACTACCCCAATTCACCATATATCTTAGGTGCCCCAATTCACTTATATTGGGGACCGCTGGCAAACCATTTTTCCTTTGGCTCTGTGTTCGTCACTTGACAGCAATATCTGCCGGTGCTGTAGAGCTGCCTGGATGGTAACAGAAGGGCGGGGAGATGTCCGAGCTTCCACCTGATTGCCACTACCGCGCATGTGCTGGCACGCCCACTTCCCTCCCACCCGTGGACTCTGGGTCCACTTCCCCATCACCTTCGCACCAGTGCTGCTCCAAGCAGCTACACTGTGCCCAGGCGTGTTCAGAGGCTGGTTGAGCCAACTCTGTAAGAATAAGGCAGACAGCCTGGTCCGTGATGTCTAGCGCCACCCAGCATCACTTGTAAAATTTTATTTTCCTCCAAAACCTTTTTCCATTAGTGCCTGCCAAAGAATTTCTCATTTTTTTAAAATGAGAAAGTCAAGATAAAAACAGAAATGTTTGTTGTAAAAAAATATGTGGTACATTTGTCCCCAGGGGAAGAGGACCACTGACCACCTGCTGCATACACTAGAACTAACCTATATGATGAATTTGCTTCGATTTTAAAGGGTCAGTGTTCCCTCTTGATTCCCACACATCAGCTCAGCTCTTAGATTGTGGCTTCCACTTTTACTTTCCTTCATATTCTGTTCTTTTCTCAAAAAGGATAGCTACTTTTATATAAATAAGGAAACTCCAAAATCTACCTTGTGTCAGGATGCTAAGAATAAACGTGAGAGCCACACAAGGGGCAGGCAGATGCCGTCTATGAAACACTTCAAATCAGAAGTGTTTTACTTTCTCACTCTAGTTTTTGGATTCAGTTAGACTTTTTACCTGACACATAGACCACCAAGCTGGTGTACTTGTAGATACAAAGCTTGTCCTTGACTTAGAGGGTTCCGCAGTCTAGCGGAGGAGAAATGTATGAAACTCAGTGCAGTGTGCAATTGCTAGGTCTAGTCTAAGTGCACTGAGATAGTTGGGTGAAAAATGGAAAATGAATAGCTCATCATAATAAATATGGATGCTCCCCAAGGCAGGGGAACAGCGTGAATTAAAATTCAGAGGTGGGAAAGGATGTGATGTGTCTAGGAAAAGGAGGGGCCAAATCAAACATGGCAGGAATAGATGGGTGCTGAGGTGTAGGTGTCAAGTGAGCAAGACATACTGAGGCCAAGTCTCCAATCTCCTCATGGTCCATACTGCATGATTGTTACATTGTCCTCAGAAACCCGAGAAGACCTTTGGAGGTACAGATTCTGTGTGTGTCCTGGGAGATATCAAGTCATAAGTATGGTTTGTTCGAACCCTCAATGGAAACACTTGTGTTCCAGTGGAAAGAACACAGGTAGAGTCATTCCCCACCTTCTTGAATGTCACAGAAAACCCAGGACTGAGCTGGTGAGCAAGGTTCAGTCTCTGAAAACTGTCTGGGAGGGAGAAAGAGAGGAGACTCAGAAGACAAGAAAGTACCAGCTATCGAAAGAAAAAAGGATCCCATTTCAGAGAATCAAAGTGGTTTGGGGCGGAGCATGGGTGCCTCAGCCCCTCCCCCTCAAATGTTGTCACTCATACTTTCTTCTCATCCAGCTCACCTCTTTGGGGTGACATCATCCATTCTCATGGCTTCTCTGTAATCACTACTGCCCAGCCGCCCTGTGAGCCGGAGCAGTGGGCAGGTAGTACCTACAGGAGATAGAAGCAGAGTTGGCACTTGAATGCTGGGTAAAGAGCAAAGAATCAAGCATGTGGAGAATTGCTCATTAGTGATGAAAGTCATAGGCGGCTTGCTTTACATTTAAATGTGAACATTTCATGGGATTAATTCTTATATTGGTGACAACCTATTTTAAGAGTTAAACAACAGATAACACTGAATTTGTCATTTTATTTTTATTTTGAAAATGAACATGACACCCCTCATGGCCGCAAACTCTCCAGCCAGTCTCCTCAGGTCGGTTAAAAGCCTTCAAATTGTAAGAAAGAGGAAAAAGCCTTCAAATCGTAAGACAGAAGAAAGCTAACTGAAGAGCTGGGGAAACTGTTACCAAAAGATCCACGTGGGAAGGATTTATCCAGCAATGACAGGTTGTGTGAAGATGGTGCAAGATTGCCAGACACTTTTATGATCTTTTTCCTTCCATCTGGCTTATGTACCTTTCGGAGAAGCACGTGGCTTGATAGGGAGGCAGCCTTGAAATCAATTGACAGCTGAGAAATCATTGATAGCATCCATAGCCACAGGACACTCTGCTACAGTAAGACTTGTTGTAGGACAGATACGACAGCTATACTAACAACCTCTTATTGACGTGGGCTTCCTGAACATGGATAGAAAAAAAAAAATGGATACTTGGCAGAAAGTGTTTGCAGCGTAAGTTAGGGGCTTTGATGGAACAAACTGGGCTACCAAGGAAGACAAGAGGGTGAATGGACACGCTGCTGTGGGAAGGAAAGATCGTGGGCAAACACCACACCTTGGAGTGTTGCATCTCAACTCCATTTTTAGCAATCCAATAGCTTAGACTTCTGGTCCTCCCCTTTGAAGCACCAATAGATGGCAAACACCAGAGTGAGTGACTTTACGGAGATGATGTGATGATAACAGGTTAAAGTGAGGTGAAATCCATCTGACTGCACAGGTGGAATTCATAGAAGCAAACACTACACTTAGAGTCATGTTCCCTATAAGTTCATAATAATATTAACTAAAAAAAATCAATTTCAGAATTACAGCAAAAACTTCGATGACTCGTGATTTTTTAGTACACAGGCCAATTTTCATTTGAGTGGCTTTATTTATTTTAAGCCTTGAGTTCACAGATCCTGAACTATTGATTTGATTATATTAAAATGGAGAAACTTTTTATGAAACTACCAGGTCCAACTGCAGAAATCAATGCAGGATATCTTTCTAGCATGTTACAATCACCGTTCAGAATAGCTTGATTTGGCGCACTGCTGTAATTTTTTTGTGTGCCTTAGGGACAGTTTGGATGCTAATCCAAATTCTTCAAAGCAGGAAATGAGGTGTCTGGTCTGGTAAAGAAAGTCGTTCATCAGAGTTACAGTTATTCCTGGTTAGGGATATAAACAGAAACATCTAAATAGGTTAAGAAAGCTGATCTTATGATATCCCTGGAAAAGCTGTCACAACACTAAGGTAGACCATCATTTACTCTACTTCCCAGGACCTAAGGACGTCAAGGTTGATGATGTATAAGTAGGCTCCACTTTTGTGAAAAGATGTAAAACATTGACGTGTCCTTTGTTCTCATTCCTGGTGATGCCTGTGTGTGTGGAGAGAGGAAGCGACCCCTTAGAAGAAAAGGAAGTGTCTGGTTCCATTTCTGATTTGAAGGGAGATTTTTTTTATCCTTTCTTAATGCAGTTACAGCCCATTTGAACAGCTGTGAAGGGTGTCGCTGGACTTAATACGTGACCTTACTTACTTACTGCTGAACCTTGGCCACTAGAACCAAGATCATTCTAGTCACTACAGGACACAAAAACAATTATGATCCTCAATTCCTTGTCTTCAGACAACTTACTCTAGAGTCGAAGAGAAAGCATATGTCATTATTTTACAACCTATTTGGGGGATTTGGCACAAAAAGGATAACTAAATATAAACCCGAGCATATAAATATGTGCTCAGGAGCCACAGTCCACATTCTGTTATTTAGTACTTGAGTGACCATGGCCTCTTGCGTTACTTGCCACAACTATGAATGGTGTTGATAGTACAACACACATCATAGGGGTTTTCTGAGTATTAAATTAATAAATATGCATAAAGTGATGAGAAAGGTGCCTATAGTGTGGTTAATATGTATAAACAAGAACATGTCAGTGGGGTGAGTACAATGATAAAAGCAAATACGTTGGGAGAAAACTGGCCTTAGGTCAGTCAGGGGAGGCCTCCCACGGGAGGAATTATTTGTACTGACACCCAATTGACAGAGAACCAGCCAGCCATGTGCCACAGGTAAGGTAGGTAACTCCAGAGGAAGGAACACCACTGAGCCCGGCATGATCTCGAGGCTTCCTAAAGCAGGGAGCTCCAGCGTGGTTTAGATCAGCTGAGAGAAGATGAATGGTCACCCCAGGCACAGGAGTTGCAACAAATGCAAAGCTTGGAGATGGAAACGCAAGGCAAGGAGGATGCTAAACTGGTTTTGATGTACCCATCCGTCAGTAACGGATAGAACGCACAGAAGAGGAGGAGACACCGGGGAGAGATGGACTGAAGCCAGGTTATGGGGGCATTCTCTCTCAGAAACTTCTTAAAATGTCACAGAGATTTCTCATACAAAAACGAACTTACTCGTGGTTTATGAGACGAAGAAGCTAATCATTTGATTATGGTTAAACTGCCTCCTGTCTCAACAACTGCCCCTGGGGGTGTGGGGGATGATGCACTTGGTAAATATTTCTTGACTAAGTAATTGATGGCTTAGTTGGTTGTTTAGTTCATTCATTACACACCACCTGGAAAGCTAAATACTGAATAAACTTTTAGGGAAAAAAAGAATGAAGGGATAAAGGACAATAGTCATGATAATAACGATGTGAAATTTGGTGCTGAGAAAATGTAATGGAGAAATCAACAGTACTATGTTAATGGGAAAGGCATTCAAGAGAGACAAATCAAACCTGAATGACAAGTACACAATAATAAGAAAACACCAAGGGGGGCCTGGTTTGAAGGGGAAATACAAGGAGATCCATTTTAGGCAAATGCACATCTAAAATATGCATATATTTTATGATATACACTGCGATCGAAGCATTGTGATAAGCAAACAAAATTATCTTCAAAAAATAGCAGACACACAGGGCTAAGGTGAGCAGTAGAGCCAAAATATGTAGTTTTGTTTAATCAAAGAAGTGACTATTCGTCCCTCTTCATTTCTTTCATCCTTTTAGATGTGTTACCATGGTCCTGATTTAAAAAAATGATTGAGCTCGGCTGAATTTAACAAATATTGATTGAAACCAGTAGACACTAGGCTAAGCCAAATAAAACATACTTCCTTCACCTCTCCTGTAGTGGACAGGAAGGAAAGGGAACCAACACCACACACACATATACACAGACACACACATGTGTCCCAGAGAGGAATGGTTAGTTGGTTAAAAGGGATCAGGACAAAGTGATACAATGAGAGTACAAATTTTCTTTTTCTTTTTAATTTTTAAAACATTTTTTATCCTCCCCTGAGGACCTTTTTTTCATTGCTTTTATTTTTTTAGAGAGAGAGGAAGGGAGAGAAAGAGAAACATCAATGTGAGCAAGAAACATCAATTGGATGCCTCCCATATGCACCCAGACCTGAAACCCAAGTATGTGCCCTGCCTGGGAATTGAACCCACAACCCCTTGGTTACAGGATGATGCTCTTACCAACTGAGCTACACTGGCCAGAAATTTTTAAGCAGAGTTCTCTCAGTTACTTAGCAATATAGATTCTATACAGAATAAAAAGCTAAGAAACTGCCTTTAGATTTGTCAGTTAGGAGGCCGTCATCAATCTCTGAAGGGACAGAGTCAGTAGAATACTGGGAATGGAGGTCAAGGCATCTTTTGTTTCCTCCTCCTTCAGTCTTGAGTTTTCAAGAAAAGTCTAAGTAATCAAAAAATCATGATGTTAATACTTCCCATACATGCTGGAAGTAAGTTATGAGATCAGCTACAAGATATACAAAAGCATTTAGGAGACAATCAGTTAAAGTGTCACCGTCCCAAAGTAAAATAATGTCACCAAAATAAAACTTTTAAATGTATATCATAATGCGTAATTAAAGACATCAGACAATACATTTTCTAATATGCCATGCCAGATAGCTCCAAAAAAAAAAATAGAATGAGTAAATAAACACAGTATAGTTTTTTTTAAATAATTTCTATCTACTGCATCTTAGAAGGCAAATTTAATAATAAATAAGAAAGAAAAGGACAAGGGTTTTGAAGGTCAACTTAAGCATCTTTCTTGAAAAAGCTTATTTTGACATTACTAAATGGAACAGCCACAGAACTTTGAGGAGCCCTATTAGATTAATGATCACATCAATGGCAAAAACAAGCCCTATTTATTAAGCACCTTTCCTCTTTGATACTCCAGTTCAGCTTGGGATAGAGAAATGGAGATAAAAAAAAGGCTAATCTAACCCTAGTCGCTATATATTTTCTTTTTTTCTTTTTAATTTCTTTTCACTTCAGTGAGAGAGAATCAACAGCAAGAAATAGTCTTTCCTAGACAGTACCAAAAAATCAATAATCAATCTTGCCAGGTGAAATTCAACAAAATTTTAACTACTATTACAGATGAGACAGACCATACTGATAATAAAAAGCTCTATGCCTAGTCTTTCATATACTCTGAAAGGAAGAGTCATTATTATTGCATGAAGCCTCTTGACCTTCTCATGACAGCCAAAAATAATCTCTTTCTCCTCTGACTTCTTTAGAATTTTACAATTCAAATAGAATGTGAAAACTTCTGGTTAAACATAGAAGATTGACTACATGAAAGATTTTTCTCTGCTTCTTCCAGAAATCTCATTCAAATGAGGGCAAAGATCAACCCAGGACAGAGAGAGGAAGAAAGGAAGATACCTAGCAATAAAGAGATGTCAACAAGTGATTGGAAGATGGGTGGAACCAATGAGAAGCCAGCTGTATCATATGCAAGAGCTTCAAAGGGTTCATGTACTGAGATTCTAGATAGCAAGGAAGGCTAGCGTGAGGCATAGGGCTGAAAACTAAAATCTACCTAAAAGTCTTCATGGGAAGTGTGTAAATATCTGGCCTCTTCCCAGAAACTGGCATTTCATTTTGTGGACAAACAGAATTAGAAGGTGCCGAGATTTTAGCACTCTTGGCACAGAGGAAGCCTGAGACACCGTTCTGGAAAGTGAGAGTTTGATGACAGTCCCAAACTGTCTTAATTCCTCTCCACTGCAAGAATGTCCTTTGTCTGGCCAATATTCCTACACGTGAGTTTGGAGTAGTCTTCCCAGGAAAACCTCTGCAGCACTCATAAAAGACTTACAAACACTGACTTTTGTCCCTTACGGAACCAGCTGGGTCCCCCCGATATTCCTAGAGTGAAGTCCAGTGGTCCGTAAGACCTACCCACACACACAGAAAATTAGAGGTTCTATCCAAGAGAGCCACGCCTCCTGTAAGTTAATATCCCTCTTATAGTTCACTTTCCAAGGAACTAAATCTGGGGTACAATGATGCAAGAAAATTTTCTAAAAGAATGCAATATTATTTTCCAGATCAAAAGGACTTGCTAAGGTCCCAGTATAATGAATGATAAATTACTAAGGCACATCAACATGCAAATTCAGAAAGCTAGGGAAAAGAAGAAAAATTTTTTAAAACCTTCCAAAAAAGAAATAAATTAAGTAACATAAAAACATCAAGAAGTATAAAGGCATTGGACTTCTTAGCAACAACATTCAAATCTAGAAGATGATAGAGCAATTCCCCCAAAATTCTGAGGATAAATGGTTTTGAAACTATCATTGTAAATGCTGCCAAATTGTCAATTAAGCACAAAAGCAGAATAAAACATTTCTCACATATACATGTTTGGGGGAAAAATGACTCCATTCCTACTCTTTTCAAGAAGCTACTGGCGGGTGTGTGCTGCCAAAGCAAGAGAGGAAGCAGAAAGCAGAAGCTGGATCTAGTAAATAGGGGATGCAACAAAAATAGGAGCAAAGTGAAGTCCCAGGACAGAGGTCGTGAATCCGGCTCTAGCAAAAGTCCAGCAGGGAGCAGGGGAGAGAGTTTTTTGAGAGAGGTTTCCTGGCAAATGGTGCAGCTATCACAATATCTGGAGTGGTTTAGTGTTCGAAGAATGTGAATTTGTTTGCTAAGCCTGCCACAACAATGGACCGCAGCTGGGGTGGCTTAAACAAGACACTTACTTTCTTCCGGTTTTGAAAGCTAGATCGAGGTGTCATCAGGCCTGGTCTATCCTAAAGGCTTGGCTCATAGATGGCTGCTGTCTTGCTGCCTGTCCACGTGGCTGCCCTCTGTGCTCCAGTCCTATTAGATTAGGGCCCCATCCTGTCCTAATGGCCTCATTTTAACTCGGCTGCCTTTTTAAAGCCCCTTTCTCCAAATATTGTTACATTCTGAGGTGCCTGAAGGTTGGGATTTCAACACTGGAATTTTAGGGGGACATAGTCCATAAAAGAGGGGTTATAATTCCACTGGGAAATATAAAAAGGAAATGGAATCAAGGTATAATATCAAGTTTTGATACGATAAAACCTGAATATCAGTTGAATCAACATTGTCATATAATTATAATAGGAAACAGATGAGAAGATTGTGGGAAGAAATAGCTTGTGGAAGAATATCATGCGTGAGAGGAATGGGTCAGAAGAATGTTCTTATTTTGCAATTTGACTTGTAATATTGTTTGATTATTAAATAGATCCTTTGACCAAAACTTCTTAACATTCTAAAATAACACATTATAAAAGAGGGGCAGATTGTTATCTGCATCAATGCTTTAGCTTTACTATGAGATCACAAGGCCCTCGAGTGCCCGTTCCGTGTCCCATTCTCGAGGATCTCGCTGCATTCTGCGTGTACAACAATCCCCTGGTCAGAGTAATCTGACACTCGAGAAAACCTTCGAGAACTAAAGCATATAATTATTTAAATATTTCCCATAATTCTTAGCACCCAATTTTACTAAATAACTAATTATTGCGAGTTGAATACAGTCAATGAATATTGGCTACATGAATGAGTTAATCAGAAGGACGAGGAAAGAAATCGCTGAGTTTATTTGGCAATTATGTACATAATCGCATGCTATAGACTGAATGTTTCTGCCCCAACCCCCAACAAAATCATATGTTGAAACCTAATTCCCATCGTGATGGTATTTGGAAGCAGAATTAGTGCCCTTATAAAAGAGACTCCAGACTCCAACACATGAGGACACAGCAAAAAGATGGCCTTCTATGAACCTGAAAGCAGACTCTCACCAGACACTACATCTCCTGGCACCTTGATCTTGGACTTCCAGCCTCCAAAGCTTTGAGAAAAATAAATGTTTGCTGTTTAGAAGCTACTCAATCTATGGTATTTTGTTATTGCAGCCCAAATAGACTAAGCCAGTAAACCATACAACCTTTACCAAACTAAACCAATTTTCCATCCTTTGCTGTTTTAATGTTTCTTTTCAGATCACTTCTCTAGAAAATCAGAAGTGCTTTTGGCTAATAATCACAAATGGTAGTAAAAGTATTTTAATCAACTTTCAATAGGATATAAAATAGGTAGATTCACTTGTGCTTGCCCATTAATCATATCCCTAAAACAATAATGGTACCTATGTCAAACAGAATAGCCAGTGCTGTTCAGATTACTCTTCTAGTGAATTGAAAAACCCTAGCGAGTAGGCTGCTCATCGCACAGGGGACAGTGGAGGTGGGATGATCTGGGAAAGTATGTATGAGTTGAAGACACTTGCTTTGTGGCTGCAGAATGAAGGTAGGTGGATGAATAATAAAAGAGGAGACATTTGTCTTAATGCAGAAAAGAAAGGGAGGGAGAGTAGAAAAAGAGAGAAGTCTTGGCAATGGAGGAAATATCTAATAATTCAAAATGGGGTACTAGTCAGAGTTCGACTAGCAGCATGAGGATGGCCTGGCTCTGAGTACAGAGCCTTTTCCTAAAGAGCAGGAGAGAGCTCTAGCAATGGAGCAAGATGACCGGCAGAAGCTGCTAAATAGGTGGGATTTATCATCACCAAGTTGGACGGCTAACCTTCAACTTGGTTTCAGAAACCAGCATCTAAATTGCGTTTTATTTTGCAGGAAAACAGTTTTTTAAACGTCCTTTTTTAGAGAAATGTTGAAACAAGGAAAGACCATAGTATTTATCAAATTGAGGAACACATAATATTAAGCAAAGTATATGTATAAAGAAAACCAGCATATTAGAGAAAAGTCAAGTATCCTATGTGTGTATAACAGGGGCATTTAAAAGATGTGGAACCAAAGTCATTCTCTAATACTTGGTGTCAAATTAGTTTTTGCCGTAATGTTATTAGCCTAAGTGTTCCAATTCATCTACAGAATGAAAGGATATTTTCCCCCGAGTAACCTCAGGTCAATCTTCTTTCCATAAATTGATTACACAACTGGAAATGATTTAGCAGTGATCTCACCATAGCTTAAATCTATTCCAGTATATGGTATTCATGAGCATTAGAAGATTGATATATTCATTAAAATGCAGAGCATTAATTCTGTAATATTTATTTAAATAGGAAAAAAACCTTAGTGGCCCATATGTAGATTAGTTGAATTAGGATAGATGTCTCAAAATGCAATACACATTCTAGCCATAGATATCAGACCAAGGATTAAACTAAAATATAACTTATTTTCTCTGTCAGAAATTATAAATTGTGCATCTTTTAGCAGATACTAATTATACCAATGGGATTCATACAAACTACTCTCATCTGGGATGTGGTTAATTCTTACTACCTCAGCACATCTAGTCTATGAGAATTGACTAAAAAAGAATGTAACGAACCTCATTTCTACCCATACAGGAAGTGAAGATAACACACAGGACTGTTAGCTCTATCAGTACTTATCAAGAATAGAATCTGTTACATTGCACTATTCTAGACCACGTGGGGAGGTGCCACATCAGTGAGGCAAAAAGAAGAAAAAAGAAAAGAAAAAGAAGGAACATTCATAAAATTATTTAAGGGTAAGAGAACAGATGATGACAAGATGCCATTTTGTGTCATCTATATTAACAATTAGAAAACAAAGAAACACTAAGTACCAGCTGTACAGCAAATACAAAACATTTGAAATGAGTTAAGGAATGGAGAGACAAAGGAATGCAAGGTTCAGTGTTCAAGTTTACTGAATGTTGTTAAGAAAACTCAAGGATACTCCCTGCTTACCATTTTCTGCGTATTTATCTGGGACCATGTTGCCTTCCACAGTGTCAATGACAGCACAGATTTACATTTCTTTTTACATCTTTCAAAGAACTTTCATCTCTCATTATACAGTTGGGCATGTATTATAGTTACTGCCGTCTATACATCAGAACAAGACTTAGAAACATAAGGCGACCTTTTTAACACTACACAAGAGCCAAGTGTAAGACCTCCTACATTTTACCCATGACTTTGACCTACTACATCAACATGTGGCACCACTTAATAAGAGGGCATGTAAGCAACAGAGAAGTGAGGAAGACAACAGAGAATGATTTCACAACATCCGAGTGTCAAATGGGCTCCTGAGATAACAGTGGAAATCATTTTGAAGAAATTATCCATCACTTGTTCCTCTGAATTACAGGGAAGAGAGGAAGGGAAAGGTCCATGTTGTCAGTTATAATGAGAGAGTTTCCCTTCTGGCTAGTGAAAGTGACCTGTTTCAAATGGCACGCTTGTTCCTAGGCAGGTGCCCTCCTGTGTGCCGAGCAGATAGGGAGTCCCTGCCCCTGCTCTGTGTATAAAGTGAAAAGCTGTAAACCAACGTGGCCAACTGAGGTGTTAACAATTTGCTTGTATTTATAGTGAAAATATGAAAAGCCAGTTGCCTCTTAGGGAATGCTCCAGCTGTACAGAGAAAAATGTATTGTGGACATACTTCACAAAGTAGTCACATGCAAGGAGATTGCTCCCTCTAGCCCAGACTTTTGTCCTAAGTAAAACTAAAATAATTTGCACTTATCTTCTCTGTTGGAGGAAGCCAGCTAGGCTCATAGGGAAAAATGTTCCTTTGTAAATGAATAAAATTCCCATTCCAAGGGAGACAGGCATTTTAAAAATATAGTCAATGTGGTGGGCCCCTGGGCAGCTCCTCTGCCCTAAATTGTCTTGTTTACCCTTTCTTCTACATTCTATTTGCTGCCAAACAGGGTAAATTCATTTAGAAAAAGTGAATCTGCTGGCAGAATACACTACAGCTCTCTCTCATGTAGTTTTGTTGGGTCTGTGGACCCTAATGGGGGATATTATGTATTTTTCCGTCAGTAAAAGTCATCAAAAATGACTTGAAGACACAGGGAATAAATATCTGAGGGAACGAGATATTTATTTGGTCACTTTCTGACCACAACTAAGCTTTGGAGGAGAAGGAAAGGCCTGGAGAACTCAAGGATACAACTGAAGGTTGGAGAACTCACTCATTAGAACACACAGCGTGTCGTTTCAGCCTGCGTGCTGAGCTCCGCGGGAGCAATGCTTTTTCTTCCACCGAACAGATCCATCTCCGGAGCCCTCTTGGACCTGTCAATATAGTCATTATCAATTATGTAATGCAGGGGGAGCAAAGATTAATAATTCAGAGCTAAGACATCGCCGTGATTTATAATCTTGCATGTAACTGTCTACAGCTAGCATTGGGAACCTGTCATTAAAAGGCATTAACTTGAGAAAATTAGAGTTCTGTATTGATCACCGAACACGTATAGTTTATTGTGAAGTGATGCTTTAATTTATACTCCGAGCAGGGCTCTAGGTGAATACCATTTCCGTAGGGAAGACTGCATACTGCAGCCACCTCATTCCAGAACATGACAATATCTGCGCTAAGCATCTTCTCTAAAAAATTCTAAATGCGTCCCAGCTGTAGTGGGCAGAGATTGAGCCCAGCACCACTGTGCAGGACAGCATGTGACTAAGGTACAATTATTGACTGAAGAGAAACTGTTTTCTTCTGAACATGCAAAACTTGGGCTAGTCAATGGCTTAATGGATGACAGAAAGAGAGTATTACCTTTCTGGATCTCTAGCTTTGGGTAAGTGAACTGCCTCCCTGCTCTTTTGCTTTCCGTACCTCTCTAGCAATTTCCCTTCTTTAATAAAATTAGAGAGAAGTTATTAAGTTACTTAGTCCAATCCCTGAGTTTCTGCTAGTGAATACAAGAGGATTGCGACTGTGTGGTGTGATCCCTGGGAGAATTGGATGTGAGAGTGCATTAACTCAGATAATCAGACTGTCGGCACCAACCTTTTGAGAAAGCATCTCAGAGAACTAAGCTGAACTTCAGAGAAAGCAAAGGAGCTTTTACAAACACTGCCTAATAGGAAGTTAGGCAGAAATCTCACAGCATCCGGGTAATGATGGGCTAACAATGGTTTTTCAAACTTTCACTTCATATTACAATTATCTGGGGGAAATTTTATATAAAATGCTGATGTCTGAACCCCATCTGGAGATTATAATTTAATAGGCCTGGGATGGGGAACCAGGCAATGGAAATTCTTTTTAAGTTCCATAAGTGATTCCAACATGCAGCCAATTTTAAGAAGCACAGGTTGTGGAGTGTTCAAGTATATGCGAATAAATTTAAGAGGGAAAGGATGGAACACATGGAAATGGCTAAGACTTGGCATAAACATAAAAATGACGAATATGGAAAACTTGAGCAGCAAATGAGTATACAACACAGAAATGTGGGTGCAAAATTTTGGTTTGGCTTTTCCATGGGTCTTGGATGGTTGGCAGCAGAGTCTTCGAGCAGATGTGGTGGTAGAAGAAAGTTCAGCATGCTTCCCCTACTTGTCCCTTGCTTTGACACCCAGCAGCTGAGGTGTGTGAGGGACATGGATTGAATTTAGGGAAAAATTAGACATGCCCTTCCTGGCTGTGGAACATAAGCAGGGGTGTAGAATAAATGCGAGATCAGAAAATCGTGTTTTGCCACTTTGAGGTTACAACCGAAAAACCGCTGCTCTAAAACTGGCTTTGAGAAGCCGACGGACATCCAGCGGCATGTTTCCCAGGGGCTGCTGGGAAGTGCTCACTGTGTCCCATCCACCTTTTGTCTGCGCTCCCAGACAAAATGTAAACAAAAAGAAGAGGCTGATATTAGGAGATCCTGTAGCCAAATACAGTGCAATGAGATAAAGGGAGATTAAAAGAGTGTTTTTAAAGGCTTAAAACTTCAAAGACAAGCGTCTGATAAAGAGCATTCAAGGCTAAGAACAATAGATTGGAGAGGTAGCTTTGATAAATTTTCATGCTGAGGAAACAAGAAGAATAAAGAGATAAACCATCTAGAAAAAGCTCAAAGATCTCTCTGCTTATGCATTATTAATAACCAAAGAGGAAGAAAAAAATAACCAATCTCGACAAATTGAACGACGATGACTTTGATGTTTCCGTGCTAGTCAAGGATGAATGAAGAATATATATATATCTTCTATATACAAAGACATGTGTAACTTGGGATAAAATCACTATATGCAAGGCATTTTTACTACTTCTAGGTTTAAATGGAGTCTAGTTGAAGTGTTAGTAAACAGTTCCAGGTGGAGTTCAGGATGTCTCTGAGCACTGTTTGTGGGCTAGGGGTTAGTGTCCCACAGACTTGCTCCCAAATAAAAGACTCTGGAGGTGTCCAGACTGATCGAATCTGCCAGTATCTGGATTGCAGTTGAATTTTTCACCTTCCAGTCCCATATTCAGCCAACAGAGAACTTCTAGCACTCTCTAAGCCATGGAAAGCAAACAGATAGCAAACTTTTCTTCACCTCCTCCCTTTGTGATAGCAGTAATATGTGTTTTAATCCAAAGCCTGTGGAGCCTTATTATCCGGGGGAAAATGTAATGGAAGAAGATAAAAGATATGCCAACATGGCCCCATCAAATAAGATATTGGCCATCATTTCTTGTGATTAGATTAAAGAAATCTCAAGGCACCTCAAAGCAATTTATAGAAAAACACATTCCTATTTACCTGGGGAGAAGTGACTCAGGTTACAACTCCCAGATTCTTGTGTTACTGCCTTAAATTTGATTAATGGGGCATATTGCCTGTTGTTAAGCTCCATCAAGCCAGGATGTAATGAGATGTGGGATTGACAGGGACTTTTCTATTTCAGCGGGCCAGTTCAGAAGAGAGCTCTTGTCTGAAAGGAAATTTTACTTGGTTTGAATTTCCTTCCAATCTTTTTTCTTGGAACCAACTGCTTATATTTTTAAGATCTACTCCCATTTTGTGTGTACGTTCTGTTGTCCTCATTGTCAGTCAACATTCTAAGGGGTACCAACCCATCAGTCCTAGAAGAGAGGACGATCTCAGTCTGGATTCTATTATCATTTGGAGGAGCTCCCTCTGAAATCTTAACCTACTTTTTCTTTTTTAACAAAACCCCCTAAGCCTTAGCACTCCCCCACCCAACAAAATAATAGCTAATAGTAATTGAACATATTATGTGTCAGAAAAAAATAAGCTTTGTATGCTCATCATTTTCTTTTATGCTCATGAGACCCCTCTGACAGGATGATAAGTATTTCTATTATACAAATAATAAAACAGAGGCCTGTGAAGTGAAATTATCTTGCCCAAGGTCACACAGCTATTGAATAGAGAGGGCATTCAGTTCTTTCATTTAACACATATTTGTTCAGGACCTACTATGTGCCTGGAAGCACTGTATCAGGAGAAAGAAATACAGCAGCGAGAACCATAGGGAGGTACCTTCAGGAAGACTTTTGTTATAGCAGAGGAGAAGGAATATGGAAAAGGTAAAAATAATTAACACATCGTGATGTCCTGAGATTAAGAATATGAGGAAGTCCTTTTCCAGAGAACATGGTCAGGAAAGGCTTTTCTACAGAGGTGACATATACCTGAGTCTTGAAGGACAGCCAGGGAGTGAGGGAGGGGCAGAGGTAGAACCAGAACTTGGAATTCAGGGAAGGGGCGCGCTGAGCCTGTGTTCCCGGTCAGTGTACTACAGCAACTACACTGCTGTATCTACTCCTGGACTTCTCCAGAACAATCTGAGGCATTCATTTTTTTCCCAACTCATTCTAACCAGCCCCCCACCCCACTCCCATTTCACATTTAAACATGTAAAGTCTTCTTCTACCCACACTTACTTCTCTTCCATCTAAGGGGAGGAGGCGTCACTTGCCAGTTTCCAGTTTGTCTCTTCAGGGGTCCACTTAGGCCAGCACCCTTGTGACTCCCCTGGGGCCTTGTTCCTTCGGCTGCTTGTTCGTCATCTCCATTTCTGTCCTCTCCTTTCCCTCGACTCCTTTCTTGGAGCACACACACATTCACAATGTCTCATTCCTGAAAATAGCTCTCCAACAAGCATCTCCCCTCCAGCTACTATCTTTGAAAATAATTGTGCATCTATAAGTTGGGGACAAAGACAATGATACCTGTCTCATAGGTGTAGCAATACATACAAAGCACAACACAAAAGCTCATACGAGATAAGAGGACCAGCGCTAAGTCATTATTCAAATTCTACTAGCCAAGGCACTGTTAACCAACTGAATGCCAACTCCAAGGGGATGTTTTCAGACCTTGTCTTTTTCCTTTTGATGTCTGACATTATTGAACACGTCTCTCATCTGGAATTCCTCTACTGCCTTGACCTCCATAACACCGCTTTATCCTGGGTCTCGTTCTCTTTGTCTCATTGTCATTCTCGTCCCATTACTATTTCTTCTTGATATGCTGTGCTGATTCTCCTGCCTTTACTTCCTCTTGTTCCCCTGGAACATTCTTTTTATTTTAGTCCTCCCTCTGGTCATTCACATGACCTCAGTTGCCATTCGTATGCAAATGACTCTCAACTAACTATCCACTGATACTTGCCCCTTGGGCTCTAGATATACATGTATTCAATTGCTTGCAGGGTTTCTTCAACATCAGCAATGGAAAACTCTCTTCCTTTGATTTCTCTACCTCACTTTATGTTACCCAGATCTGCTTGATTTCCTGAGGGAAAAATATTGGTACTATATTAGGCTGCTTGCCCAGCAGATCCAGGAAAAAAACCAAACCCAGCTCTCCTGGACTCAGTATGCCATTGTTAGCAGTGTACGGCTATTCTTTAAACACGTTAATCACAGCTTAATGTTATTACCCCAAGACGGCTAATTTTATATGTCAGCTTGGCTAGGGAGATCATGAACCCAGCTTTTGGTTAAACACCAGTCCAGATATTGCTGTGCAGGTAATTTCTAAGATGTGATTAACATTTATATCAGTAGTTTTGCGTAAAACAAATTACCCTCCTGGAGAGAAATCACTGAGGTCCCCAGAGAAGAAGGAATTCTGCCTCCACACTGCATTCGGGCTTGAGCAGCAACATCTGCTCTTCCCTGCATCTCCAGCTCAAGACTTGCCAGCTCCGAAGACTTTCAACTTGCCAGCCCAGACAACCCTGTGAGCCGACTGCTTGAATCAATTCCTCACCTTCCCT
The DNA here is from genome assembly GCA_004026765.1 of Micronycteris hirsuta. Lineage (NCBI taxonomy): Eukaryota > Metazoa > Chordata > Mammalia > Chiroptera > Phyllostomidae > Micronycteris > Micronycteris hirsuta. The sequence continues at coordinate 77,202 of PVJI01006329.1, forward strand.
CTCTTTCTCCTGTTGGTTCTGTTTCTCTGGGGAACGCTGACTAATGCATACCTGATATATTTTTCTTCTATCATTAGAAACATATTTAGCACTCTGCCTACTTAACTTTCCTTTTGCACATTTGTGTTATCTATTCTTGCACAGAGAGATGTCCTGTATGCAATTGGTAACCTGCTCTCTTTAGATAAGTGGTATCTGAGAATACATTAAATCATGTGTATAAGAAGCCTTCGGTCTTTAGGGGGAAAAAGCATCTTCCCTGTTTTCTCTCTCCCACTGCACTACCCTGTCACTCTCCTATTTAGCCCATAAACAAACATCAAACACTTCATTCGCCCCAGTGTTTGGCAAAGATTTGCAATCCAAATATCTTGGACTCCTTAGACAGGAAATCAAACTCAATTGCTATCTTGATATCCAGGTGGTGGGCAAACTTAAAAACTAATAGATCACAACTCCATGTCATTTTTGCCCCTCTCACACTTCTACTTGATTATGTTCTAAATTGACTGATTTGCCTCCTATCATTGATCTGAAGTTATAAGTTGAGAGTTGCAAAAGCTTTGCATGTTGCCAGCAGCTCAGCTTCTCAGAAACAAGGGACAAAAATCTGATTTGGAGAGAAATCTCTGAAGAATTAATTAATTCAGAAGACATTTGGAGCACTTGGTAAAGGTTGGATAATGGACTGAGGGTTAAGTCTATTCCCTGCGAGTCGCTGGCTAAGAAATGCAATTATCTAGTATAGTAAATAAATATTCGTGATGTAAAAAGAAGACAGACATGTTTGTTTATCTGTTTTTACCTTGCAACCAAAATTACAGCTTCTCTTGTTCCATCTGGAAAAGGTCGTATCTAAGAAGTGCTTTACAAGGGATGGGTTGTGTTCCTGTTAAGTTTGGTGCCTTATGATGATATCCAGTGGTTCTATTCACATTTGCTGAACTGCCAGAACGGTTAGTAAACACATGTGCTTTGGACTTGCCATGTCTGTTTCCTGGGAACTACAGTGTTTTCCTAGATTAGTCAGTCTTCTGTCTTGGATAAGTCTGTATGAATGTTTATTCCAGTAACCTGTCTTAAAAGTCTTAAACGTTTCCCCATATGTCAAGCCATGGTCTTCTGAATATCTAGATTGTAGAAAGTAATATTCAGCGAGCAGTAGAAAAAAATTTTCGTGTCAAAATGTAAATAATGTTTATCTCCCATATGCCGAGGGAGAGGAACACAAACTTGTTTCCACAGAGGCCACCCCTTCTTTCCCGTTTAGTGATGTGGGTTATTTTTAAGTTTTCTTTAGTTATTCGTTATTTGATAAGTGATAAGTATTTGTTTTAGTTTACATCCTACCTGTTTCCCTCTTTGAAAAATGTCTTTATTTGACAATCTGCAGAATAGCTACTTAAAAATATAAGAACAAAATAAAGCCTCAAGAATTCTGAAAGATCTAATGATTAAGTGAAATGTCCATTTCTGTAGTGCACAAATGGGCACAGAGACTTGTTTTAGACAAGAGGCTCACTTACTTTTACTGAAGACATAGTACTCTAACATAAAAAGACATAATATGCATTATATTTGCAAATGCATAATATCTTTGGAAATAATATGCACTGTTAAAGGAAACAGAACAAGTGAATTTGTTGTAAGGGTCTTTAAAAATCTACTTGGTATGATTTAGATGTGGTTTACTCTAAAGCCAGAAGAATGGGTGAAATAACCTTTAATTTTCTTGTTCTAGAGTTGTAAGACAGAAGAAAATATATTCTGGTCACAGAAATGGTATTTTTTAGTGGAACACTTGCCAGAGGGAAAGGAGGCACGTTCTGATGTTGTTGCAGTGAAATTAACATGTTTTGCTCTAGCTTTAAGATCCTAACGGATATTTCATTAGAATTATGATTTAATTATTCATTAGCTATAATACACTTAACATTTCAATAATTAAGTGCTCAAGCAAAAGGGGAGAAAATCTGATTTATGTGTTTATTTCCATCCATTAAAATACCTAATTGTTTTTGCCATCACCTTCATCTGCTTCATAATGTCCCAGTGACTAGAAAACATCAGAAATTATTTAGGATCCGAGTCCCAAGATGAAGATTTCCTTTTATTTTCTTTAAGTTGCCCATCAAAGCCCAAGAATTATATTTCTTACTCAATCTCTTTATCTCTCTCTCTTTCTCTCTCCCTCCCTCTCCATCCCTCCCTCTCTCTGCAACCCCATAGGTGTTTGGAAGATTCAAGACATATTAAATTATAATATAAAATACTCATAATAAAATGCATACATTTTCCTAATAGTTTTTATATACATTAAAACTTGAAAAGTTCATATGTACAGATACACACATACACACAGAGTTTATGTCATCAAGTAATGCTAACTCACCAGCTATAAAAAGTTCTCTGAGCCTATTAAAAGCTATTTTTAATAATATGAGAAGTCTCCTGTGTATTTCTATAGTTCACCAGCCCTGAAGTAGAGCACTCCACAGTAAATATGGTTCAAAGGCTCAATCATTAATTCTATTTAGACTTAATGTGTCATAAAGCTAAGGAAAGCAGGGCCATTTTCCTCTCTGCTGGGGCACAAAAAAAGTGTATTAACTATTCCAGCCAGTACTGTGAATGATTTATTAATTCCATTTGGAAAGTGAGACTGTCAGATCATATAAGCACATGTTATAAACAGACAATCTCACTGAAGGTCCTTATTTCTTCTTGTAGCTAAATGCCTGATGATGCACTTCACCACTGAGATCCGCCTTTTTCTCCCTCTCGTTCTCGTCTGTCCCTCTCCAGGATCCCAAACATGTGCTCACACTGTGCAAATAAAGTGGGGATGGCCAATAATGTCCTTTCATACTAGAGACCATAGAACAAACTCTGACTATAAGTTTGAAGCACCTGGAATGACATGAAAGAATTTTTCCAAACACAGACCTAAACATTACTGAGCCAACTATGAACATCAGTGTGGGACACCAGCAAGCTGGATCCTAGACCAGGGTCTTTCTGAAGCGCAAACAGCCTTGGACAAATCACTCCACCTGTGTCCTAATCTACAAAGGGGAGGACTAAGTGACCCCGACTCTCTAACTTTGTATGAACTTATGTTAGGCAGGAGTAAAACATGATGGCCTAATGACTGGCTACGTTCAACTCAGCAGTACAATTCTTGCCGTGATTTTCCTCCATGAGTGACATAGTACCTGAGAAACTCTCAACACTCAGCCCATTCCTTCCAAATAATACAACATGGGGCATATTTATATTACCTAACCTTAGAATACTGATATACTGGGGCCGAGAGAGAGAGAGAGAGAGAGTTTCCTTAGGTTATATTTCCAGCATCCCCTAACCTCTCACCAACAATTTTAAACCAATGCTCTTTAGTCATAGAATGTTACTAGTGTTTTAGTGTTCTGAAACCATTTTTATTACCTCTTTTTCGTAGAATTCTCAAACCCTTTTGCAATTCCCTTTTATATACACAAGAGTTTGGTTTTATTCCCATGGGAATTCTGAGAATTAAAATATAGAGATCATTTTAATCATGCGATAGTGATTAATTTCCTAAGACATTCAATGTGTGATAAATACAGGTGAAATCAAGGGATAATTTTCAAGATCAGAGATCTGTTTATAATTTTGCATCACGCTGAAAGTACACTCACCTGTTTCCTAACCAGATTATGCTCAGTGGGAAATGTTTATTTCTCGTTCCTGATTAACAATTTCTATAGAAAATATGCCCATTTCTGCCTCAGACTAACACTTCAGGTGTAAGGCAGTTAAAGATAAGATCCAGAAGGAGTGGTGCAATGGGAGAGGCAGAACCAAACTTGATTTTATAAGAGTAGAAAAAGAACACAAATAGTTTAACATAAAAACTCATCATTTATTCTTAGTGAAGCTATACCATGATGCTTTATGTGCAAGACATATTTCAGTTGTAAAATTAAATTCTATAATATCTATGAACACTTCCCTGCCTGCAGCACTCTTGGTAGGTATCATCCTCAAAACCCCCCACATATGATGTTCCAAATATTGCAAATGCGAATAAGATGGTCAGTTTCAAAATGACTATGGCCTTCTTCAATTACAGCTCAGGAGCTACATTAGAATTTATTTTTCCACATTCATGCAATCTTTTAACTTTGTCCTTTGCCTTTTTAAATAAAGCTTGTATTTAAATTAATTATTATATTCATGATCTATTAGGGGTTAAAGCTGTACCTCCTTAAAAATGTATACGTTGAGGTTCTAACTACAGCACCTGTGTAGGTGACCTTACTTGGAAATAGGGTCTTTGCAAATGATAAAGCTAAGATGATGTCATTAGGGTGACCCTAATCCAATTTGACTATGTCCTTACCAAAGGAGAAATGTGGACATAGACACAGCTGTCCACAGGAGAACACCATGTAAAGATAAAGGCAGAGGTGGGGTGATGGATCTACAAACCAAGGAACACCAGAGAAGACCAGCAAACCACCAGAAGCCAGGGAACAGCCTGGGACAGATCCTTCCTCACAGCTCCCAAAAGGAGCCAACCCTGCTGACACCTTGCTTTCAGACTTCTAGCCACCATCATTGTGAGATAATAAATTTCTGTGTTTTAAGCCACCCAATTTGTAGCACTTTTCTTTACAGTAGAGCAGCCCTAGGAAGCTAATACAATGTCTGTGTTAATATTTGTATGAGAGTTTGTTTTATACTCAAATAGGAGAAAGCTTCAAATGCTCAAAATGAGGAACAGGGCTTGGAGAAACTGACTACTAATTGGCTGCACTTCGCTGAAAACGCAGGGATGTTCCCTTTGTGGTCTGTGGCTTCTGCTGTTGTCCTTGTTGCTTTAGGTGCAGCCTATTAAATTGCGGCAATAGCATTGCATCCATAGTCTTGAACCAAAACATTCAAATTAACTGCCAATTAGAGAATAAATACATCCCTCCGAACCCATTTTCCTTTCCCTCTTTTTCCCTTCCTCCACTTTCTTTCCTTTTCGCAGTTTACCCTTCAAATTTCTTTCTGCACTAACAAGACTGGCAATTTGCTCCAGAGAAATTTGGCCCCGATGTGTGCTAGGCCACGGGTCAGTTTCTCAGACTTGCTGCCACTATCTCTAGGCCTTCTGTGAAGAATGCAGGATGGGTTGAGCCGAAGAGTAGGAAAGAGCTGTGAATTGGATTCAGTTCTTTATTTAAGCCTTTCAAAATGTGGAGGATGGGCTTCCTGAACACCTTGGTCCTCCTCCAGACCTCGTCCTATTTCATAGAGGGTAAGATAACATGCCTCCGGGTAACCTGCATTCTGTTCTGTCATTTCCTCAGAGACCTGACGGGCCATTTGGTCCTAATACCCTTGCAGACACTTCTTTATTTCCCAGACAGAAAATGGATCATGAAATGCATGTTTCTATCATTATTCTCTGCTTATATGGGATTGTGAGTAGTGAATTAATATCTCCAAAGATCGCACTCATAATAAAGAACTGGATAAGAATTGATTTGTATCTACTGCTGTTATGCTTAAATAACTATGTTTTTCTATTTTCTTTTCAGTCTCAGATAGGAGTAGTCCAGGAAAAGCAAATAAAATGTTTGAAAATAAGAGGCTTTCTCCCCCAATGTTTTTTGCCTCCAGGACATTGATATACCATTATGGACCGATTTTGATGGCTTTTCAGAGCCGCATTCATAATCTATTTACTGCCCTCCCAAAGAAAGAAAAATCCAAAAACTACTAATACATTTTCATTCTCATCTAAACCTACTTCATCAACAAAACTGGACTGTAAATTTCCCTATAACTGCTTCCAGGGAAATTTCCAGCATTTCTGAATGGGCCAGAAATCAGCACAAATGGCCTCTCTCTTGCTGTAGTTTGGCATTTGGGCTACCAGAAAGAGAAAAGGGCAAAGATATACATGGAGCTTTTACCATCATTTTTCATTAGGCTGCACTGGGCCTCAGCACCTAATTCCGCAGTGATTCAAAGACGCGGCCTTATTGCTTGTGAACCATCAGTGAGCTTCAGGGGCTGGGCTCCACCTCTCGGGGTTCTCTTAACAGTCATGGGCATGGAAGATGTGGCCTTAACTCACTTCCTAGGAAAGTGAGGCACATTTATCCCTCCTGGAAGTAACCAGAAAGTTGACTTAAGGAGAAAACCTACAAATAGAAGTTACAGTGCTTCTTCTAACACTTTTTAATTCTTAGGAAAGTCACTGGAATCACTTTTCTATAAAGAATAACTGTTAAATGAGATTTACCCACTAGTATTTACTTTCAAAGAAACAGACTATGGAGATAGGATGGTGGGGGGTGGGGGGTGATGTTTTTATTACATGTCTTTGGGAGAAAGCCCCCTCCATGATAATGAAACAAACATTTTTGAGAGATCTCTGTCTATACAAACATTTTGAGTCACCCTAAATAATCATGTCAGCACTTTTCTGTTGGCCCAAATTACTAAGAAAGAAATTAGGCAACTGCAGCAAGAACAGTAAGCTGTCCAGGTGTCCTTCCAGAAAGTGGCCTGTGTGTGGATGCGTGATTCCCAGGGCTCCTCTGGGCATCTGGCTGACCCCACAGGTAGGTGGAAGATTAAAGAAGGACCCCTTCACCCCCAGCAGGAGTTAGGGCTATGGTACCTCTCCTGGAACGTACCGCTCCCCTGACAATTAGAGGTTTGGCAGGGGCACCTCGAAAATTTTCCAGGTAAATTCCTCAAGAACAGAAGGAAATGGGAGACTCCGTGCATGAGCTGACATCTGGCCCACTTGCCCCCATCTGATGAGAGTGCTCTTTTGGCCAAAGTGATGTGATTCAAACGGGTAATACCCAAAAGAGAATTTTACACAATTAATTATGATTGATATTTAGTCAACATCATTTAACAGTGAAAAGGGACAAAGCACTTCTATTTGATTAAAATACATTATCTGAGTGTTCCTTAAATATTTAAACAGCCATACATTTATACACACCCATATACTGTTCTATTGTTTGAGAAAAAAAACACTTTCATAAATAACTGTATACAATTAGACTTTTTGCAATGTGTTTCACAAAGTAGAAATGAAATGTCTGAATGATATCAAATATTGAAACAACATATGTTGATGTGTAAAGTATTGTTGGGAAACGGGCTATTTTTACAGAAGTTCAAAAATGTTGCAATGATTATTTGTGTTGCTACAGTTTCAAAATTGTTTTATAACATTACGTGACAAGTTTTGGTCTTCATATAAAATTCTTTGCTTGTCTATTTTCAAGAAGAGACAGCAAAGTGTAAAGAACTTCCATTTAGCACTTTAACCAACTAATATAAAGTATGTAAAATGCTGGAAAAATTATGATCAGTATCTTTTAAAGTACACATTTGAGAAATAAGAACATCTCAGAAGCCATATAAAGGAGATACTGAAAATGAGACTGTAAGCAGGAACCTGATAGTTCTGCTGAGTTCAGGGAGAGGTCATTGGAAATTCAAGATCAAAGGGCCTTGGATTTTAGTGGCCAACTATGTCAAGAGAAACTTTCTTGAGATTGAGCAAGGCAAAGTGAGAATCTGAAATTCTCCTCCCTATAAAGCCAGGACTGAAGGAATATATTCTCAATGAAAAGGTGAACTTATAAAAAATATACATATAATCACCATGATAGGAAACTATAAACAAGTTGACCTGGCCTCTGGTTATAAAGACAAAACTATAATTCTCCCAAGTATCTACAATGACGGATCTGCTCTTAGATGACATAGGGTTTAAACAATTGTCATTGCTCCTTCCAAACCACTGTCCCTTTTGCTTCCCTTAAAGCCCCCCAATTCTGAATCTTCAGTCTTTAGACACATGTACTCATTTCTTCTTCAGTCATACATACAGCCTGAATTTTCCAAAGATGCCTTAAAGCAGACGTGTCCAACCTGCATCCCATGGGCCACATGCAGCCCAGGATGGCTATGAATGTGGCCCAACATAAAACTGTAAATTTCCTTAAAACATCATGAGATTTATTTTGTGATCAAGTGTCACAATGTCATGTAAAATAAGTGCACATACGCTCTCGCTATTCGCACGCATGCATAGCTTCAGTTCTTTGGTGGTGCACGGCTTCCAGGGGAGACAGTAGAATTGACATCATCAGAAGTTACATGTGCTCACGGTGACTAGGTGAGGCAGCAATTCTCAATGATGTTTAAACCTACCATTGCAATATTAGTGTTCAATGTTATTGAGAAGTCAAGCAAGCATTCTTATTTGATTATTTAAAGGCACTCCCACACCTCAGCAGCGCCTCACACATCACCCACCACACTTTCCAATCAGCCCTCCCCATGCTGCGTATCAGTAGCTGAAGGGCGGTGGAAGGGCCCAAACCTTGCTTTCTATCTTCCTGTCAATGAATTTTCATAATAAAAGTAAATAAAGTCCCTTAGCTATTATTATTATTTTTAATCCCAGCATGGCTTCTACAATGTCTCAAAAGGAAAAAGAACCCAAGAACAGAAAAATTGCAGAAGAAGGAAGATTGTTCAGTGAAAAGAGGACACGGGACTACTTTTTTGTCCAGGCAAATGGTAAGGCACTCTGCTTAATTTGTAGGGAATGTGTGAGAGTTTTCAAAGGCTACAACTTAAAAAGGCATTATATGCAAAAACGCGCTGAAAAATTCAATGCGTAGGAAGGACTGTGTCATTAGGACAAAATAGAGGAACTGAAAAAAAGTCTGTCTTCTCAACAAACATTTTCTCAAAAAGTTACAACTCGGGTGGATTCCACTTTAAAAACTAATTATGTAGTAACATATTTAATAGCAAAACAATTTACTGATGGTGAGTTTATTGAGCAATGTGTAAAAAGTGTGGCAGATATAGTTTGCCCTGAAAAAAAGGGGGGTATTTCCAAAATCATTTATCTCACCAGACTATAGCCAGATGCTTTGAAGAAACTGGAAAGTCTATCAAAAGAAGTTTAGAGAGTAAAGCTGCTAATTTAAAATGTTATGCTTTGGTGATGGGTGATAGCACTGATGATACAGATACAGCTTACCTTGTCATTTTTATTAGAGGTATCATTGATGAATACAATGTCACTGAAGAAATGGCTTCTTTAGGACCATTAAAAGGCACAACTAAATCAAGAGATTTATATGAAGCAGTAAAATATACGTTAAAGTGATTTTGTCCATTGTCAACATATCTGGTAGAGTTACTGATGGTGCCCCAGCAATGGCAGGTAAAAGAGAGGGACTCATAAAATTAATAGATGATGCAATTGCCACCCAAAACTCATGTTTGATGAAGTATCATTGCTTAGTACATCAAGAAAATTTATGCACAAAAGATTTAAAAATGAATAACATCATGCAGATCATCATCAAGACTGAATTTCTTAAGAGCCAAGGGATTGAATCATTGCCAATTCCAGGAATTCCTTAAAAGTACTGATGCTGACTACAGCGACATCATCTACTTTTTGGAAGTAAGATGGCTAAGTCGAGGCCAAACGTTGAAAAGATTTTATGATTTGTGGCATGTTGTCAAGTCGATTATGGTATCAAAAAACAAATTCGTGATGATGAAAACTGGCTTACAGACTTAGCATTTTTAGTGGATTTAACTGCTCATTTAAATGAGTTAAACATAGATCTTCAAGGTGAAAACCAACTTATCAATACCATGTTTCAAACCATAACAGCATTCCAAATGAAACTGAAATTATGGCAAGCTCAAATGAAGGCAAACAATTTTATGCATTTCAACACATTGGCTAAACACGTTCCTGTGAACAGCAAAATATATGCAGCCTTGCCTTTCAATTTGATACAAGAATTTGAAAACAGATTTCAAGATTTCCGGGGAAATAATCAATATTTTACAATATTTGCTACTCCATTTTTAGTCGACATAAATATGTTACCTGCCAATTTTCAAATGGAATGCATAGAGCTGCGATATGACATTCAACTTAAAGAAAAATTTGATCGTGTTTCTTCTCTGGGCTTTTATAGGTCCTATCTTCCCAGAGACAAATATCCCTTGTTTCACAATCACTCCTTATTCATGTCACTATTTGGCAGCACCTACACTTGCAAGCAACTATTTTCAGGAATGAAACATAGTAAGAGTAAAATTAGAAAC
>PVJI01006330.1:0-87446 GCA_004026765.1 Micronycteris hirsuta
TGCTCTGCTTAATCCCATGAATAGTCAATCCTATGTTAATTGCTAATGCCCCTAATAAAAACCCTGGCTGGGCAAGCCACGAGGCTTTTTTCCCTATGATAATGGGAGAAAATGCCCGTGACCCTGGCTTCATCTCATAATGTGTCTTTGTGTGTGAATCATTGATGCTTCAGGCTCAAGTCCACCCCACGGTGGATTCTGCGGGCCGGAATCCGCCACAATTGGCCTGTTTTTTCCATTTGTTGGAATTTTTTTTTGAGGTTTTCTTATTGACTTTAAGTATTTATATTTTACAAATCTCAACCATTTTTCATATTTATCACAAATACATTATCCCTTTTGGTCATTTGTCTTTTAAGTCCTTCACAATGTATGTGTGGATTAAAAAAAAACAAAAAACATGTTCTAGGTTTATTTGTAATAATCCTGATAAACCTATTGATCTTTTCTTTTGTGATTTCTCCCATGGCTTTTATGCCACTTTAGTTTAGGCCCATCTCAGACTCTGCCCTTTCAAACAGAAATTTTATTCTTCATACTTCTGATGGGAACTCACAGGACCACCTTCCGACAGCAAAACTACCACCACTCCAGTCACCTCCACCTAGAGGCTGATCACCTGCATATGCTGTTCCAAAGGGTAATCTGCTGTCCGTTTCTACATTCAGACCCAAACACTATGATGAACACATTGATCTGTGACCCGGACTCTGTGTGGGCATCCTTGGGGTCCCTTCTATAGAGAGAGCCAGGCACCTTTTTTGTATCATTTAAAGGGCACTCTGAGCACTTCCTTTATGCACGTGGTGGAAATTTGGTTTATCTCCAGGGGCACCACCTTGATTGCTCCCCATCAAGGCCCGGCTTCCACTTACTTCTCATTTACATAGATTTCACAAGCCACCACAGTTGGGTGCCGTGGAAAAACTGTAAATTTGCTATATCGGTCTCCTCCAGAGCAGCTCTAAATATTAAGAAAAGGATCTGATTCCTGAATACTCTGATCTTATCCAGAACAAGGCTATATAAGAATCATTAATAATAATAATTTGTTTAGCCATTTACAGATAACAGGGGGGTTTATTTTATCAACTTTACCTCATTTGATAGTCAAAGTGGTCAGTCAAATTATCTTTTCATTTTACAAATGAAGTATCTGAGTGTTCAAATGACTTGTTCCTGACTGAAGAGCCAAAGATGTGAAGATAGATCACCAGATGCAAATTTATGCTAAAACTATTTGTGCTATTTGTGTTATTTGTGCTAAAACTTACCTATTTCTAACCCAGTTTTCTATTCATTACATCATCACTTGCCTTTTTTTTTTTAAGATTTTATTTATTTATTTTTAGAGAGAGGAGAAGGGAGGGAGACAGAGAGGGAGAGAAACAGCAATGTATGGTTGCCTCTCACATGGCCATCATAGGGGACCTGGCCCGCAACCCAGGCATGTGCCCCGACTGGGAATCAAACCGGGACCCTCTGGTTCCCAGCCCGCGCTCAATCCACTGAGCTACACCAGCCAGGGCATCACTTGCCTTTTTTAAATTTATATTTTATATTGAAGTGACTTCAGATTTACAAAAATGCTATAAAAATGGTATGAAAAATTTCTGTATACCTTTCACAAAGCATCCCCAAATACTAATATTTTACATAACTACAATTCATTATTGAGATTGGAAAGTTCACATCGATTCATTATCATTATCTAATCTTTAGACTTCATTCAAATTTCACCAGTGTTCCCATTAACATCTTTTTTCTGGGCCAAGACTGAACCTAAGAGCACATATTGCCTTAATTGTAATCCCTAGGCTCCTTTAATCTGTAACAGTTCCTCAGTCTTTGCCTTTCATGACCTTGGCACTTTTGAAAACTATTAGCCTACTACATCTGTAGACTGTTCCTCTATTTGGGTTTGTCCGATGTGTCCTCATAATTACAGTCAGTCATGAGTTTTTCAGCAAGAATACCTTAGAAGTAAGTGCTCCTGTGTTTTTCTCAGTACCTCGTGTTGGGAGGCACATGAAGGCAATTTGTCTGTTACTGATAACGTACATGGGGATCACTAGATTAAGTGGCATCTTCCAGGTTTCTCTACTGTACAGATATTATGTTCCCTTATTCAAAGAATAAGTGGCTTCAGGGTAGACACTTTGAGACTAGACAGCTACCCTGTTTCTCATCATCTTTTCACTCACCACTGAGTTATGTGCTGAACGGTAATTTTCTATTTCATCACCCTTTGATCATTTGTTAGAATTCTTTTGTAAAGAAAAGCTGTTCCTCTCCCCATTTATTTATTCAATTATTTATTGATATCAGTACAAACCCCAAATTGTTGTTTTATTATGTTTTAATGATTAATATCATCATTTGGTTTGTTCAAATTGTCCCAGATTTGGTTATTGAGAGCTCCTTTAAGTTCGCTACTGCATCCTCATGACACCATCATTTTTCTCACTTACTGGCTCCGAATGTTCCAGGCATAGATTGTACTTTCCCATCCCCAAGCCTATAATCAGGTATTTTCTTACGATATGCAATTCTGTTTATTGAAGAATAATATTTAGAAATCAAGTTTTTGTTCTACATATGCTCATCAGTGGTGGGGTTTCATTGATTCTAGGCATTCTCAGCAAACAAAGCTAAGAGATAAAGGTATGTACACACACCTATCTCAATTTCTCTGTTGGTGAGTAGGGATAGTTCTACTTGCTTTTTACTAATTATCTTTCCTTTCATAGATTTCTCAAGTTGAATTGCATTGGCTAACGTCTCCACTGCAATGTGAGCAGTAATAGAGACAGTAGGTATCTTTCTGAGTTTCTGATCTTAATAGAAATGCCTCTAGAGTCTCCCCATTGAGGAAGATGACATATTTTAGGACAAAGACATATGTATTCTATTATGTAAAAGTATCCATCAATTCTTATTGACTTGAATATTTTTATCAGCAAGAAGAAACCTGACTCCAGACAGAAGACGTGGGGAGAAGGCCACAATGGCAAACATAGACACTGATAAAATATGCCAGTGAATGAACTATAAAAATCTTCCCTCCTCTCTTCGTTCACACCCTTGCCATGGCCTCTTTATGAGCGGAGTCTCATTCCCTGCCCCTGGACTTTGGGCTTAGTCCCAAAACTTGCTTTGGCCAAGGGAGCGGGCCAGAAAAGACAGTGCGCCAGTTCTAAGACAAAGCCTGAAGAGCCCTTAGATGTTTCCTGTTGCCCTCTTGTGACTTTGTCATTGTCCTGAGCAGCTCTTTCCCTGCACAGCTGTTACCTTGCAGCACGGGCACCAAACAAATGCAGGTAGAGCAGATGTTCGTCAGCAACCCACAGACCTACAGTGCGAAGCAGGAGTGAGCAGCTCAGCACAACAAATCTTACACCAGCAGAACCCGAGCTGCCCAGTGTTCAGTGAGCCAGTCCATTATTTCAGACTCCATTTGCTTACTTGGCATAAAAGGGAGAGCTATCAGGCCTACAATCTCCTGCCAAATATTTTAAGCCCTTGTTTTGAATAAGGTACTTTTGTATCTTTCTTATCTGCCAGACCAGCAGCCTTTTTTAATGCTAGGATCTATGTTATAACCTCTAGTTCCCATTATCATCCTCTTGGTCTTTCAATCTCTTTTATGCTATTGCAATCACAGTGATTTATGTGTATTTATTTTTCTGTCAGCTTGGCCTAGAATATCATGGGTGTTGTGCAACATATGATGAAGCCCATCTAGAAAGTATCCAGCCATGTAACGTGAAAAATAGAGATATTTATTGAAGACACAAGATGCAAGAAACCTGGTACATAAGGCAATGACACCTCAGTCCCCTTCAAAGTAGGCACCTTGGGACCTCACACAGTTCTCCCAGCTGCAGCACGATGTTCCTTCTGCTCTGGTAGCAGAGGCTGTGGAACAAATTTTTTCATGACACATTTCAGGCCAAGATCCCACATCAAAATCTCAGACCCGGTAGTTTTTGGAATCCCCAGATCAGCTTCTAGTTCTCACACTGTCGGTTGCCAATCTTTGTTGATTGCAGCCTGTACACATTCAACATTCTCAGGTGCTCTGCTTGTTGCAGGCCTTCCAGAATGTGAGTCACTTTCAACAGGTTCCCAACCATCTTTGAAGTGTTTGTGCCATGCTTTTATTTGTGCCACACTCAGTGCATCACTCTGAAAGCCTTCCGAATCATCCAAAATAGTTTCTGTGGAGGAATGTTCAAGCTTCATGCAAAATTTGGTGCAGATTTCTTGCTCTATTCACTCAGTCATTTTGAATGTGACAGCTACATAGTACACATGCTCACTCAACAGCGTCTACAGCCCCCACTGACTAGCACAGTGAAGTTGTCATTGTTCACACATGCACATTCCAGTCCACCCTCCTTGGCTGCCAGTTCCATCGATATCACACCAACCATTCTCATTATATTAACAATGGCTGGACTTTTTCCAGACAAATCTCATACAGTGGTTCTAGATCATTTCTTTCAGGGAAACATTTGAGAATTGTAATCTTCCCAACATTTTTTAATAGCCTGAGGAAAAAAGTGAATTCTGTTGGTCCACTATCTCCTTTGTACCACTAAATTTACCTGTTACATCATAATAATTCCTATCAAATCTCTAATCAATTTTCCCTCGGATATATATTCAAGAACTCTTCCTTATAGTTCTGGAGGCTTTTTTACATTCCTTTGCAGAGTCTCTTTTGGTCTCTATAGTCCACCTACCTGTTTGTAAGCTACTGGTGCACTCAGTTTGGCTCCATCGAATTTTTGAAAGATATGCTTTTCTTCCAACAACCTCTTTGCTTCACATGGATAGTGATAACATAAATTGAACAAAAGCCAATTATGCTAGCATATTTTCCATTCACCTTGACACCACACAGAAGACGTGCTTTCAACAGTAACATTCAACGGTGGCCAGGGAACTGCAATGACACTGCTTAATGCAGCAAGCTTCTACCAAAGTGCATGGAGAAAAAAGCCCCAAAGGTGTTGTAGAGGAGTTCAAGGCAAATCATATTTCTATGTAAAATTGATGTGGCACCAAATACAATATCGCCTCAACATCTCAGTGAGCTTGTGTTATAAAAGGTGTAGCTCTCGTGTTGTATACCAGTACATAGTGAATGTATCGGGGTGTCTGAAAAGGCCCCCTCATTATTTAGCCTATTAAATTGCCATCTTGCATTTTTTAAAAGTCACGTAAAAGAATGGGTTTGTGATATAAACAGCACATTTATTTCCGTGAGTTCCATCTCTAGAGTCAAAAAAAAAAATGAGGCAGTATTTTAAAGAGCCATCAAGTTCAATGTTCATGAAAATAATAAAAACTTTTAAT
Organism: Micronycteris hirsuta; assembly: GCA_004026765.1. NCBI lineage: Eukaryota > Metazoa > Chordata > Mammalia > Chiroptera > Phyllostomidae > Micronycteris > Micronycteris hirsuta. The sequence continues at coordinate 5,365 of PVJI01006330.1, forward strand.
AGAGAATGTTCTAAAAGAGATTTGAGCTTTTGTACTAAATACAGTACAAGACTGTGACACTAAGTTTATATGGTGACAAACAGCTATTTCAGAAAGAACTGATGCTTTCGAGTAACCATAAGTGGTTTATAAGCAAAACAGAACCTTGAGTAATAATGCAGGAAAACTGAATATCACAATTTCTGTTCTCAATTAGAAATAATCTAGAAGTTCAGTTCATGCCATGCAGCAAGTTCAAGGCCACTTACCAGGAAGCCGTGATCTTGTGTTAGTTAAAGAGGTTAGATTTCCCCAAGGCTACCAACTGGACTGTTTTATAGGTAAAATGTTGCTGCCGCCAGCCTTGGGTGTAGAGGGCTGAATCAATTCTCAGTACAGTCATCACTGGTCCACACAAGACTCCAGGGCTTTTGCTTTAATGTATTTCATTCTATTTCATTCCAATTCTCTTTCCCCTTAGGCAAGTATTCTAGTGTACTTGTAATCATTCATTTAGATAATATTTTTTTACACATGCCTATTACGTGTCCGTTTCAAGGGCCAGGGACACATCAGTGACCAAAAGAGATTTAAAAAATCCTGCCTTCCAGGACTCTACATTCTAGTAGGAATGCATAATAAAAAAATAAGTAGTAAATATTATTAAGGGGTAGTAGGTACTATGAGGAAAATAAAATGGATAAGAGGGATAAAAAAATGCTGGGGGGTGCAGGGGCCACGTTAAGCAGGGCGGCGAAGAAACACCCTTCTCGGGAGGTGGCACGTGAGCAAAGACTTGCAGCCGCTGAGTGTGTGAGCCAGGAAGGTATCTGAGAGAAACCCTAGAACAGCAAGCACAGGCTCTGAAGCACCTTGGGGCTCATGAGCACACACATTCACTTACGTGTTCTTGCAAAAACATACCATTTTATGTACATATATTTTTATAACTGTATTTATAATTGTGTGGGTTCTCCAGAGAAACAAAACCAATAGGAGATTAAATAGATGAATAGACAGACAGACAGAGAGATTTACTATGAGGAATGGCTAATGTGATGATGGAGGCTTAGAAGTCCAAGGTCTACAGTCAGCAAGTTGGATACTCCAGAGGGCTAGTGGTGCGGTTCCAGTCCCAAAGCAGGAAAAGAACAATGTGCCAATAGGAAGAGAGGCAGAGAGAATTCTTTCTTCCTCGGGCTTTCATTCTATTCAGGCCTCCAGTGGACTGAGTGAGCCCCACCCACATTGGGGAGGGCAATCTGCTTTATTCTGTCTACAGGTTCCAATGCTAGCCTCATCCAGAAGCACCCTCACAGATGTAACCTGAAATAGTGTTTATCCAAATACCTAGGTCCTGATGGCATAGCCAAGATGACACATAAAATTAACCATCCTGATATTGTACTATGTTTCTCATTCTGTTCCTTACTTTCCTCCACAATAATGTTTTTAAGATCAGTAGTTGTGGTAGGCAGAATTCTCAGACGGCATGCATGATCTTCACCCCTGGGGCAGGATGAGGTTGTGTTATAGGTCAAAGCAACATTGAGGATGTAATTATAGTTCATAATCAGTTCACATTGAAATAAGGTTATCCCATCGGCCTAAGTAATCACAAGAGCCCTTGCAAAGCAGTGTCTCTGGATTGTTGAAAAACCGAAGCTTTAATCCAAGCTTGAATAAGAGGCAGTGCACTATGGGTGGCTGAAAGATGGAGGGAGCCATGTGTGAGCAGGAGCTGGGAGCAGCCCTTGGCTGGCAGCCAGCAAGAAAACAGGGACCTTAGTTTTATAAAAGCAAGTGACTGAATTCTGCCAACTTAATGAACTTAAGGTAGATTCTCTTCCAGATCTTCTGGATGAGAACCCAGTCCAACTGACACTTTTTATTCGGCCCTGTAAGACTCTGAGCAGAGACTCTAACCTACAGAAATGCACGATAATAAATGGGTGCTATTTTAAGACAGAAAGTTTGGTAATTTGTTACACAGCAAGAAAAAATGAATACAGTAGTGTTGATGTACATTTTATTTTAAAAATCACCTATTTAGTACTTGCTTCATATGAAGCAAGACTCTAAGAACTTTACAAGTATTAATTCCTTTGTCATAACCCTATGATATACATTTTACTTTTTTTTTCATTTTACAGATGAAAAAAACTACGAAACAGAGATTAGGTTACTTGCCAAATGTCAGGTGCCAAAACCAACAGTCGGACTTAGGTGATCCAAACTTGGGACTGATGTTCAAACACCACATCTAGTCTTTTGCATTAAGCTGCGGCAAAATATATCATACTGTGTATCTCCCTCACTTAATTCATTAATTTTCCAGGGAGGGATTTCTCCTGGCCCTGGGCAAGAAGCTCACCAGAGGGCCCTAGGGTACACACGGAATGTGACTAGGGACTCCTGGATGGCTCTCTAGACAAGCCACATTGGTCCACACTACCAACAGCCCATCTGGGCCACCACATGTCTGTCAGGGGAATTTTCCAGCTTTTTAACTTTTGCCAATCTGATGAAAATAAAGACATTTCACCACTTCTTAAAAAAAAAGGAATTTGTATTTTTTAACTACATTTTATTGTAGTGTGTGTGTATATATGTATATATAAACATTTACCATTCTAACCATTTTAAGTTAATTTATTAGCATTAATTACATTAAGAATGTTGTGCAACCACTGCTATTTATTTCTAAAATTTTTCATCACTGCAAACAGTATTGCCTTTTAATTTGCATTTCTCTCTGAGCATCTCTTCATATGCTTTTCAATATATGTACATTTGATTCTACCTTATTCATCATACAAAAACAAATTAAACTAATTAAAGAAGTTTTAAGTCCTAACATAGCACCTTGCTGTAAAATGAAATAGTAGTAGTGAATCCTCTACATTTTTCTAAGTATTAAATGCGATGATATATGCAGAGGGCTTATCATCACACCTAACAAAAGTAGGTATTTGATAAATGGCATTTAGCATTATTATTAATACTAATGATATTATATTAATTCTTAGACTGCCATTTCATCTGAACCTTCCCTAACTCAAACAGTGGGACAGGCCCCCTTCCATGTGACAGCACTGTCCTTACCACCAAGGGACCTGAGCTCAGGATTTTATAGAAGAAGAAACAGGATAGAGAAATAACTTAAATGCAGAACCGAATGAAGAAAAAACAAGATCGAATAACATCCAAACTGTAATCTTACATAAGGAGCGATAGCAGGGCCCGCAGATGAGCACGGGAGGGCTGCTGCGCAGTGCCGGCTCCCCAGCAGGAGGGGGAATGGCCCTGCGCTACTGCCTGCCCTGCTGGAAGGAAGATGCTCTGACCCAATTATACATACACTTGAATCTCAAGGAGCACAAGACATATACTTTTTTCTGGTCGGTTTTTATAAGGCAGTGACGTGCAAATGCATATTTTGGGTCTGAATCCCTTCTATTTAGTTGATGACACTAATATGTAAATTACTAACATCAACAGATTTCACCTCCGATGTGAGCTCTCCATCTTCAGGTTTTTTGAAACATGCATGAGTCAGGTTTTGCTTCCTACTATCATTATCTCGTGTCCGGTCACTAGCAGCAAAGACTACAGTAAGCTTGCCAAAATGCAGAAGGGACCGAAGCGAACTAAACCAAAACAGAGCTCTGACATGTAGGAAAAGTAAGCATTTTCGCTCCAAAAGTGAGAGGCTAGCAGACTCAGCTTGGAGGTGTTTGCAGTTGTCTTTATGCAGCTCAATCCAGCTATTCACTAGCATTTGAAAAAGAAAGAGAAAACTGAATTGCCCTGCTGAAGTTGTCTTTATATTATGTATTTTCATTTTTTCATTTTATCTAGGTGTTTCTCTTCTACTTTTTAGAATTTCTAATTGTAGAATTTGCTTACTGAAAATGTTTGCTTTGGGCTAGAAAAGAATATTTAGAAATCCTTATCCCCCCCCACTAAAAAAAGCAAGTGGGAGTGGAAATTTGAAAGAGGACCGCCTAATTCAGCACTAAAACCAGCTTGAGAAGCCGTGTGTGTGTGCGTGTGTGTGTGTGTGTGTGTGGTGTAAAATGTGCTTTTCAAAGTGCTCTGAGGGTGATGGGAGTGTTTGATTAGCTCCTCTGAGAAGAAAAGGTGCTTGGACCTCTCGTTGTTTCTTCTTTAGAATAATTTGGATGGATTCGTGATGCAGAAAAGCTTAAGGAAAAAAGGATATCCATTCTGTGTGGTGGAAAATTCTTGAAAAAAAATTGTTTTCTTCAAACAAGGTATGTCTGATGAATTTTAAGCTATGCAGCTAGTTTGCTCTCCATTCCTTATGATAAAAACATTAAAATGTATTTATCACTAAGAAACTATGACACATGTTTTGACCAAGTAACCAGCCTGTACAAATTTCAGTCTCAAGAGAATTGAGATGGGAGTGGGTGGTAGTTGACATCCTTCAGACAACTAACATTACATATGTCAACTATAAAGAAATTGCACAAGTTTTTCACTGTATTTTTAAGCCAACTTAATTATAATTAAAGTAAGTTGAAAAGTATGACATTGTGTAGAACTTTAAAGTATTTAAGGCTTTTTTATACCATGCTTCCTATATGTAACACAATAGCAATGTAACAAATTGCTTATAAAAATGTATCAAAAGCAGCATGAGAAATGGGCACACTGGTGCTAATTTAGAAGGGAAACTATTTAATGTGGCTCTCTACTTCTCTCTATTCAGACAGATGTCAGTGGAATGTGGCTAGAGGGGCAATTCTCTATCTTGTTTACACTGAAAGTGTTTTCTTAGGCTGAATGCTTTTTTGCTGATAAGCCCGGGAAAGGGTTGGCATTGTTAAGTCTACTTTTGTAGCTCAGCTTTGCACAGGAAAACAGGGTACAGAATCTCTTTTAAGCATGATTAGTGTCAAACCAGTATAAACATGAAATAAATGCCTCAAGTATAGATTAAACAGAGGGGATAAGATTGAATTATTAGACTTGGTGGTTTGCTCTGAAAAACCTATGGCATCTTTGCCATCTTCAAATCGAGAGTGAATTCAAGATTTTCTTTGGGTTTATTATAAAAATAAAACAAGGCATTCTTGGCCATGGTGGTTATTCAAAAAAAAAAAAAATGCGAGCACTAAGAAAATAGCATTTTACCATTATGTTGTGTTGCAACAAATTTGGAAGTCTTGGTGGTAAAGTTCTGAGGTTGTTTTTCCCTCTGTCTCTTGAAAGATGAAAACAACCTGCAGCAAGGAGAGATCAAATGCTGTTTGTTTGTGTATTTTCTCTGTTGTATGTGTCAGCTGCAAGTGGTAGCTCCTCGCTGGTAGGAAAGCTGGAAGTGCCTGGCTTTTGTTTATAGAATTAAAATACCTACTTTTGTAAAAGGGCTTTAGACAAAGAATTGCAAGACCACAAGAGCTGCATTTTAAATTGCAATATGAAGGTTTCCCAGACCAAGCTTCGTTTAAATATATCTTACACCTCACCACTGAAACATCTTAGGAACATTGGAAATGCTTAATTATCTATCCTGAAATAGTGTTTACTTTATGAATATAGTTTAGAAGATCTAATTATCTTCTTTTCCTAAGTTACTGATCACATGTAAGATAGTTTCTTTCAGAGAAAATACACTGGGTTTGAAAATGGTTTACGCACAGCATCAGAAGAACAGAAATGCTTGTGCTGTTCCCATCTGTGATCCCTGTGAGACACAGGGAAGCAGTGCTGTCCAGGACTCTGTCTCAGGCCAGGAGCCCTAAATTGCAGGAACAGCTCTGCTGCTACCGGGCTGCGCTGCCTTGGGAAAGGTGTGCGACATTTCCCCACCTAGGAAAAAGAAATAGCAATGCCTGCACACACCCCCTCCCAGGGTGGTCATGGGGCCCAATGATGATTCTTGGTTCCAAAAAGGTTTTGAAAGGTGAAAATTCTATAAAATGTAATCTTTTTCTGCACATATTAAAACAAATGATTACACTGGAAGAAGCTATTGGCCTTTAAATCAACGCTTCCTGGACCCTACAATGCTCCTGTTACCCGTGCCCACAGTGTGACTTCTCTCCTTGCTCGCTAGGAAGCATGAACTTGGTATCAACGGCAGGAGGTGCAGGAAAAAGCACACTGGTCTCTCTGTCCATAGAAGGGCACTCTTTGCTGTGTGACCTTGGAGAGGGTACTCAACATCTCTGTGTCTCCATTTCCTCACATATGAAATGAAGTTGGACAAGATAGTCTCTAAATTTCCCTCCTAATCCTGTATGATTCTGTATATTGGGACCTCTCCAATGTGAAGACATGGCCAGGCCAATTTCATTGTTGAGACTCTCCATATGTTACAAAATGAAGAAATATAAAAATGAGGTTTCAGAACTATAGTATATTTAAAATGTTTATGCTTACCTAACTAAAGACTTTACCATATCAAAAATTGAAATGCATGTATCTGTGTGTGTCTGTGTATCTCCACAGTTTACTGAGGACAGTGTGGTCCAAGTTTTGACAGACTTCCTTTAGTTACTCTGTTGTAATTCTGTGGCTGCCTGTAACACATCATATGGAAATAATGTCAAATATGTAAATGTAAAGCCTTCCAGGCAAAGCCAAGACCAAGAGGCCCTCCAGTGGTGCCATGGATCCCATGGGAGTTTGTCAGGCAAGAGGCTCTGCTACTTCTCAAGTGTATTAACTTTTGCCAGTGACTTAAACTTTCTGAGCCTCAGTTTTCTCATCTCTAAAAAGGGTCTATTATTAGTGTCTCCGTCATAGGATTGTGGCAAAAAGCTTTGATCAGTGCTTGGCACACTGTCAGCATCCGAATGTTAGCAAGTGTTTTCTTTATTATATGTGACTAGAATAGAGAAATTAGATCAGCTGTGAAGCAAAGCAATTGTAATTCTCTTCAAACTTTAAAATGTTAACTCTTTGATATGATAAACAAATCGACTTATAGAATTATGTGATATCAACACAGTCATTAGAAAGGTGTAGCCATCTCTTCATTCAGAGGATCTCAGCTAATCCATCAATCAGCATATGATAAGCAAGAGGCAACTTCTGTGATGTTTATAAAAAGAGAAATCCCAGGGGTCCACCTCTCGCAGTCTAAAAATGTGTCTCTCTGTGGTTTGCAGAAGGTGGTGGAATTCTTGGCCCCAAGAACAAACATAGTGTGAGCTAGAGAAAAGTGCAAAGGAAACCTGCTACTTTTTACAAATATGAAAGGTCCCCCTTCAAGTGCCAGTGAGTAGTTTCTGTTAGTGCAGAGAACGGGGCAAAAAGGAGCAATAGGGTGGGCATCAGCAATGCCTTTTTGATAATGCTGATCGCTAAATTGTAATCAAACGGCAGCAATACACCCCGACAGCTGAGGCTTCCACAGCCACTGTTGGCTCAGCTGCAGCGCTGACCCCTGTCACCAGCCTGTACCACGGGCACCACCTGCAGCTAGCCACTCCAGCTGTGCACCTGCACCCTGCTGGCCCAACTCCCAACACACTTTGAAGCTATGCACAGCCTGTGGTGAGACCCTGAAGCCACAGGAGTGCACGCTGACCGTTAAGAGCACTGAAGCTGCAAGTGCCCCTGCGGTTAGCCCTGGCCCTCGCTGCTGGTCCGGGCTCTCGCCGCTATATGTGTGTCTGCGACCGGCCCCTGCCACTATACAACACGGGCTCCTACAGCTGGCCTCTGCCACTGAGTGCGTGCGCACCATCAGCTCTGGCCCTCACCCCTGCTTGCCCTGATCCTTACTTGCTGAACCCTGAAGCATCACTGAGGGCCCCAACAGCCCTTCCAGCCACTGCAGACCCCCCACAGTGCTCACCAAGTACTACTTAGTTGGTGATATGAACCCCAGTAGCCCGAGCTATCTAGACATCACGGCTTTCTGGACCCACAGCCACCACAGCCCCCACACTCGGTGCCCGGTACCACTGGGTCCAGAGTCACAGCACACCTCAGCATGCCTCCTCCCACAGGTGACGGTCTCTCCTGACTGAAGTCAGTGCACAAAGTCAAGAAGAGGAAACAGGGATCACGAAGAATTGGGGAGATGTGACACACTTAAGGAGCCCAGTAAACCTCCAGTAACCGACCCCCAAGAAACAGAGATGCATGAACCACCGAACAAAGAATTAAAAAAAAAAAACTGCTCTAAAGATGCACAGAGAGCTACAAGAGAACACAGATGAACAATTTAATGAAATTGGGAAAACAATGCAAGAAAAAAATGACTTCAACAAAGAGACAGCATAAAATAGAGCCAAATGGAAATTTTGGAGCTGAAGAACAAAATTTTAATTAAAAAAAATATATACACACACAAAAAAAATTAAGTCAGCCTGAGATCTTTTAAGTAAGTTCCTGTTTACAGACCAGGAGGTGAAAGACCCAAATCCAATGAGATTCCAAGAGCCCTGCATTCACAGTGGAGCGAAGGCCATTTCAGTTCTGCTGACCGCATTTTCCTACGGTTACCTCATTTGTAAAACAAACAGTTGTGGATGCTGGATTTAGAATTTGTTTCTAATCAACTCAAAACTTTTCTGCTTCAACAGACTGCAAACCTTAAAGAAATCCTTAGAGACTGCCTGACAGAACTACTAGTGTCCATGGGCGGGTGGAGCAGGGGGGAGCGGGTGGGGGTGCACGAAGCAGGCACCAGGGAATGCTGGGCGTAGAGACTTATAAAAGCTAGGTGTCGCGTGGCAACCTGCAAAAGACCAATCCCCTGTGCAGCAGATGTGACTCGGCTGAAATCCATTGCCGCATTTCAGGGCTTGTATCCTGAGGGAGATAGGTGAACTGAAATAATGATGCCAAAATCCTTTCCTGAGTCAAGTCCACAAGCCAGGGTCTTGGAACAAAACAAATACATATTAGTTTGGCTTTGATTCAGTTTAGAAAATATTTCGGTGTTTGTTTTTTTATTCTGGCCTTACAATTTTAAAAAATGTTGAGCCCATTTCTGTTTCATATTACTTCATTAGATGGGGTTTTTTCCCAATTATTTTTAAGAATGCTGGATGTCATTTTTCAGCCATTTGATTGGTCCAATTGTCCCAGAACCATAGAAGATTTTCATGGCAATGGGCTAAAGATCCTTACAAATCTCGGAGCAGAGAAGGAAGGAACAAAACTATAGAACTGCTATGCTGCTGGGGTTCTAGAAGAATTTAACTAAGTGGCAATCACAAACTTACATGGTTCCTTTGCCAAGTAATCCAAAAACCAAGCATGGCTAAACCTGGGCAGCATCTTGTAGAGAGAGATTCTATTGGTTGCTTTACCTCTGTTAAGTCCTCAACTAGGATCTAAACGTTTATGTTTTGCAAAGGATGGTGATGAGAATGATGATGGTAATCGTGATTAATCACCACCCAACAACAATAAAAATAGCTAACGTACAGCTATTCTTATGTGTCAAGCACTGTTCTAAACCCTTTATACATATTAATTCATTTTAACCTAACAGCAACCATATGGGGAGGGTTGTTACTGTCCCCAATGTACAGATGAGAAAACTGAGGCCCTGAGAAATTAAGGAAATGTTCTGAGGTCACACAGCTAGTAAGTGATGGAGCTCAACTTCAAACCCAAGCAGTCTGGTTCCAGAGCTCACACTCTTAACCTATCAGGAAATAATTACACCATCCTGGTTTTCCCCTCACTGCCCCAAATTAATTTTTGCCATCCCTGAAAACATTGTTTCCGAGCCAAGTCAAATTTCCAAGAAAACTATTCTTTCTTACAAGTATAGACACAGCCATAGTCATGATGGAAAGGACTGAAGGCAAGGAACTCATAGGAGAAGGGCTGATGGGAAAGAGGAGGGGGTAATTCTGGCATTGTTGGATCATCTCCTGATTTAAGAATTGCTTCTCAGGTGTGTTGGGAAGACATGATCCTCAGGAGGAAAGCCAAGGAGTAGGTGTCATTCTCAAGGCTTTCAAGTAGCCAGTCTCTAAAAGGTGTCCTTTACCTTCCCCTCCAGGGTAAAGTTCTCAGCGAGTACAGAAAGAATCTGACTTCCCTATGACTCAGATTACTTTACAAAAATCACTTTTCCTGATAAGGCTTTCTACATTGACAAGACTCCCAGAGAAATTTCTCAAATTCTTTCCCTCAGTGAGAGAAAGGTAAAAGTTTTGTGTGGACATGTGGTAAAAATTCATGAAAATCACCCTTCAGGCTATAGTGAGATGAAATTCTGTGTCTGCATTCCTTTTTCTCAAAAAGAAAAAAAATCTATTCCTTCAGGGGAAACTAATGTACAGTTTCCAAGGGAAGAGGTCACTGGCATCTCCACGCTGGGAGAATGCCCCCCTCTGGGTTCCTTTGTGTCCCAGACAGAGAAAACATGCTTTGGATGCAAAGGTGCAAGTCAGCTTGCCCAGACTGGCTTCCTTGTATAATCTGGTCAGTAAATCTGTACTCTGAAAGCTAAAAGGAATTTAGGGAAGCAGAGGCAATATTCAATGACAGCAGCAACAAATATTAATGGGGCCCCCACCATGTGTCATTCATAATTCTACATGTTTGGGAAGACGAGTGAACAAAATAAGTCTCCATTCTCCCAGAGCTGCCAATCTGTGGGTGCACAATGAATAAATACGCATATGAGGTCTGGCAGTGATCTGGCCTATGAAAAGCTTAAGACAGGAGGATAAGGGGGTTAGACAGAGCAGTGCGGCGTGGGTGATGATTTACATTGTGTGGCCAGGTAAATGTCTGATAAAGGGATATGGAAACAGAGAGAGAGGTGAAGGAAGCCAGGGAGCAAGCTGTGTGGATACTTGGGGAAGAGCATTCCAGGCAGAGGGAAGAGTGAGTGCAAAGGCCCTGAGGTTGGGCTGCAGTTGCGAGGCCAGCATTTCTGGAGCAGGCTGAGAGCGGAGGAAAGGAAGGGAGACCCAGGAAGTACTTTGGACAAGCAGACACAGAGGGTGCCGTCTTAATGCTCTTCGATTTCCCTCAGCCACCCGCAACTGCCCACTCACACAGTATCTGTGGGCAGTTCTTGCCTCTACCCAGGGTGAGATCTGAGTAAGTGCCTTAACATGCAGATCACACTTGGAGTTATTTTTTTTTAAAGACCTTGTTCTTATTACATCTCCAAACAATCTTAGTTGTCATTAACATAGATATAATACTTAGGTAATACTTAAAAACTTTAAAATGGCCTTCACAGTTTAAAGTATCGCCCTCCACCTCCAGGCTTGCTTCCTGCAATGGGAAGGGGGCATGACTGGATTCTCTCCTTCTCTGCCTTGTGCCTTTACCCCACATCCCCTTGGCTGCTGATGACCATCTCTTCATGTCCAGAGTTGAAGTGGGGGCAGAGAGGAAAGGTGAAGGTGGCAGAAAGGCCTTTCGAGCTACTCCTGTTGTGAGCTGGCATTCACAGCTGTGCCTTATTCCTACGGGGCATTTCCCACTTTGTGGGAGACCCCTCACCCACATCCTCTGGGAGCTGATACATGAGAATCTGTTCCGGCTGGGTGTTTGCCATTCCTCCCTCTGCCCCTGAGCAAGTGGCGATCTAACTCCAGCTTCTTTCTGCTGTGGGCTTTTCAGCCCTTCACACACAACTGGTTTTGGAGAGACCTAAAGCGACTCCAAGCTGACTCTCAGGTCGTCTCATTTGCCACAAGCTACTCCCTTTCCTATAGATGTCTTAATCATGAGTCAGACACCAGGGCACTGTGCCCCAATCCCAAGGAACACCACTACTCAGTAATTTCGAATGGGGTGGTTGGGCATCCAAGCTGGACTTCCGAAGGAGATAACCAAGAACTGCGGTTTCCAGACTGTACCAGAGGTTATAGAAGCCAAGAGGATAGCTGAAGACTGGAGAACAAAAATAGCTTCGGGAAGAGCTGTTGGCCTTTCCCCTCCTGCCCCTCCCCACACTCCCACCCACTCTAGGCAAGAGTGAGAGGAGCCTCGGGACCACTTTGGAACATGGAAGTAGTTGGCACTTCATCCAGCTGAAGCTAAGACAAAGGATCATCCCATTTTAACATCCACAACACAGTCAATTACAATACACTCAAATGTCTATTTAGATGGGTGTGTTATGCCTGGCTAAGCTTAAAAATACGCCTGATGCATCACTTTACCCTAAATAACATTTGTGTGTGAGAGCGAGAAAGCTGTGAGTTCAGGCCCAAATATAACTCAAGACAATCCCTTGACCTTAGAACTAAGACAACTTTATTACACAATATATATATTTTACAGTGTGTGTCTTAACTATGGTCAACAGAGTATTTCAAGAAGCCTAAGATATATGTGTCAAGGCAAAAAAGAACTGAAACCATCAGCAGGGTGGTCAAATGGGTTTAGCGAGAGGGGTTAAATGTTTGAGGACTGGGATGGAATTCTAGTTCTTCTACATAATCATTCTATAACCTCAGAGAGCTTACTAAGGCTCTCTAAGCCTCAATTTCCTACTCTGAAAAATGGGCATAAGAGTACTTACCTGACAGGATCACCCTGATAATTATATAAGGTCACATATGTGCAGTGCATAGCATATGGTAAGCATTCCGTAAATGATATTATTGTTGGAGCGGACTCTAAACTCCTAACACTTTCCATGAGGAAGAACAAAGGCACCGGACCCATCTTGTGTAACAGCCCACTAAACAGCCGGGCCAAAATTGGCCGGAGAGCCATGACAGAGGGTTCGAAGGCTCCATCAGAGCTGGACATGCTCCAGAGAGGGCCTCTGGAGTGGGAGGCTGCGTGGTTTCCTTCTGAGAGAGAGAAATGACTCTCTTTCTGCTGGTTCCTATCAACTTCTGGGACTTAATCCTGCATAGCCCTTGGTTGTTCAGCCACAGTCACTGCCCTCCACTGGGACTGTGGACTGTGGACTAAATGGACTATACCCTCCATTTCCCCAGTGGTTGCTGGGATTCAAGAATGCACTTTGACTCATAGCCCCACGCCTGCCTCTCAGCAGCCTGGGGACAGCTGGAACTCTGAGCTGTCCTGACACAAACCTACTCTTGACCCAGAGGCAGACCGGTAGATACTGTGGATTTCACAGACACACCCTCGTCATCCTTCCTACCTCAGCTGGAAGGCTTTGCCAGATGCGAAAAATGTTTTTCTGTGCCTCAGAATTGAAGGCAGACGGAAAAGAACAGAATGTTCAGGCCAGTCAAGGCCCTGGGGACCACAGTTGGACTGAACCAAATACCCAGCTCCAAATTCACAGCGGATGGCTCCCTGGCAACCACAAACCTCAGCGCCCAAGGGAGCGAACTCACTGGGGGGAGGCAGGGCTAATCCAGTGTCAAACACATTAGGTAAAGGAGCTTCAGATGAGAGAGACTCATCTTCCAAAGCTCCTTGAGAAACTTTGAAACTGTGCATGGTTTCCAGAGTAACTAAGAGGGGTGGTCATGGCCCACCTCATGTTTTATGAGGACCTCCCCCATCCCCCAGATTTACTGCTCTTCATGCCCCCTTCCATTACAGAGGGTAAATAACTCTTGGAAGGAGTTCTTTAGAGCTCATTTGGGGGCATGCCTGCAAACTAGTATTTTTTCCCACTGGCAATATAAGATCTAAACTACCACTTCAGAAACGTAATTACTGTTTGCAGCCTCACTAGAAATCACTATTGGTTGAAGCCTTGGTGGATGTGGTAAGCATTACCATATGTCAGGTTCTTAACGGAGTAGAAATGATGGTCTGAAACACACACACCAAAACAGGCTTTCCCTTCTTGGTTTTCTGACATGTAGAAACATGCCACATGGATCGATGAACCTAATGGCATAGGCATATATCTGTCATTGAACACACGTGTGAGCTCTTTAACCCTCCCAATGGCAGAGGAGTGAATATCTTTGCTTTAGGATTTATATATATATGGCTGTATATGGCAATTCAAAGTGATCCTAGATGAAGGGATCCTGAGTAGTTCACATTGTAGTCATCAAAAAATCACCTATAATATTTGTGGAAATGTTCTAGATTGGAACATCAGTAAACATAACACTCTTATATACATATATGGGGTACCCCCCAAAACCAGAATTATCTTCTGCAGGTGGGCCCCTTGTAGGACAGGCTTCCCCACTAGGTGAGTGTTCTGGGAACCCATCTGTGTCAGTCCACCAGCGGGTGTTATGTGAGAGGCTGTGCTCAGCTTCGTGAATTTTTTTTGAAGACTCTTTAGATGCATTTGCCCATTTCATGATGGGTGATTTATAAGGGCACCTGCCCTCACCATGCTGAGTGTTCAGCAGCTTTTGACTAAAAATGGCATGACCCCTGTGACCCACCCCTCCTATTCACCTGATCCCGCCCCAAGTGACTTTTTTTGTTTGCTTCCCTGGATGAAAAAAGTCCTCAAAGGGAAACATTTTGTCCATGTGGAAGGGGTGAAACAAAAAACAGCAAGAGCACTAAAAGGCATCAAAATCTCCGAGTTCAAAAATTGTTTTGAGCAGTAGAAAAAAACATCTCAATAGGTGTATTGCATCAAATGGAGAGTACTTCAAAGGTGACAGAAGTTTAAACATATAAGAGAAAATGCACAATTTTTGATAAATAAATTCTGTTTTTTTGGGTCCCACCATATATACGTTGTGCTGGGTAATTGTTGTGTGGCCTCACTGTGCATTATGGGATATTTAGCAGCATCTCTGGCCTCTCACTGCTACACTCCAAGAACATCCCCCCAGTTGTGACAACCAAAACTGTGTTCGGCATTGCCAAATCTTTCTGGGGGGAGGGGTGGGGTGCAAAATCACCCCTGGTGGTGAACCCTGACCTCACAGTGACATTCTTACAGCATAGATTCAAGTTCACACACTCGCCCTTTCCTCCCAGAGCGTCCCGGGTATGCAGGCTGTGTTTCTCCTTCTCGGTGGCTGCCACAGCTCAGGAGAGTCATCTCTGCCTACAGCCTGGCCCCAGAGCTGCGTACAGTTCCTCCAAGCCCTGTCTTGATGCTAACCGAAAGACAAGTACCTGTGCCTTTCCATCTGAAGTGTTTTCATCTTACTATTAATCGTTTCAGGGAAACAGGAGATAAATAAAACAACAAAGATGAAAAGGTTTTAATCAAAGCTTCAGGGAACAGAAACTAACTCAAATTGGCTGGAGTAAGAGAGGGCCCAGAAACATCTATGACATGCATAGGAGACCAAGTCCAGCTGGGCTTCCTTCAGACTGGAAATGGGACCTGGGAAGTGGCCAGAAAATAAGGCATCTGCTCTCTCTGCTTTTCCCGGGAGCACAAGCTTTCTCTTCTCCATCTCGTTCTGCCTTCATCTTCTACATCTTATTCAGGGCCCCATACAGCCTTCAGCTTGGCTCCCAAGTTTCTAAGGCTTTCAGTGTTCCGATTACAAAATTGAAAGGGAGGTCTTGATTTACCCAAGTTATCCTTTTTTTGCCAGACCATTAAGTTACCAGCTTAGTGACTTAATTTCAGCAAGTGTTATCTCTGCATCTGACCATGATATTTGAGACCCTTCAGGGGTCTTGTGAGATTAAAGTTATATGTGTAACCAGGCTTTTAACAATGAAAATACTAGCCCTGGCTGGTATGGCTCAGTGGGGTGAGTGCTGGCCTGAGAACTGAAAGGTTGCCGGTTCAATTCCCAAAGAGGGCACATTCCTAGGTTGCAGGTCACGTCCCCAGCTGGGGATGTGCAAGAGGCAACCAATTGATGTTTCTCTCCTTCTCTTTCTCCCTCCCTTCCCCTCTCTCTAAAAAATAAGTAAAATCTATTAAAAAAATTTTTAAGTGAAACTGAAAATACTATACAAATTAGGAGTGGGATTTCTATTTTATAACATTATATAATAAATCTTGAAACCATTTGGAATTTATAATAACAGTCATATCATGAATTCGATGTAGTACAAAGAGCACAGAAATAAATGGAGATCTGGGCTGTGTGACCTTAGCCAAGCGACTTCACTACTCAGAATTATAGGAATGGTAATGTCCATTCTACTTCAAGAGGTTTGCAGGTGGTCCAGATACGAGAATCGTTGAGAAGACACTCTGCAGGCTCTGGTATAAACCTATCTGCTCTGTAATGACAGGCACTGTGAGTTAGTGAGCAGTCAGGAGTCATCTTTCAGCTGCAAGTCCAACTGAAAGGGAAGTTGATTATCTCACTTAACAGAGGTAGGCTGAGCCTCCAGGCATGAGATAGTCAGAGCTCCATCTCCATTTCTCTGTGGCTCACTTAGCTGCCTGCCTGCTTTTTGTGTTGGCTCTTCCTCACATTGACCTGTCTCATGGTCACAAGATGGCTGCCAGCAGACCTAAACAATCCTCCCCCTTATTCATGTCCAATAAGACAGATAACCTCTCCCTGAAAAACATGGAAGTAAAGTCTCTCTGTTCTGTCTGATACAATTTGGGACATGCCCACCCTTGAACTAGTCACAGGCTCTTGGAAAAAGCCCTGGACTGAAGGGCTCAAGCCTGAGGTCTTGAAGCAACCATCAGCAAGGAGGAATATGCGTATGTATCTAACCACCCTTGGCTCGGCCTTGGATGGACCCGCTTCCTCTAAGTGAGTCCTCTGGCTGCATTCATTACCTTTACCAAACTGCGGTTGTGTTAGCAAGGAGGAAGGGGAGAAGCAAGTGCTCTGCTTAGGCAACCAACAGTGTCCAGTCCACACTGCTTAGTTCACTGTGCCTCTTCAAGTAGCCTGGTGCATGCTTAGGAGCCAACATTTTGAGGAAAGGCAAAATTTCCCTTGTCTTCCTTGCCTATTTGGCTTGCACTTTGCAGTTGGCATTTCTTTAAGATAAAAGAAGAAAGGAACTGGAAAGAGAAGAAAAATAAAGAAAGAAAGAAAAACTACTGTCCTCTCTAGCTCACATTCTCCTTCACAGAACCCCTGGGAGATTATAATAGTGACTTCTGGTATCATAGCAACTGGAAATGCAGTGTTTCAGGCCCAGCCCAGAACACGATGATTTACGTAAAGGTTTCTATGGAGATTGAGGCCACCTCCACGTTGTAAAGGCCCCTCTTATTGCCTCTTGGCCTTTTGACTAAGATCAAGTATAAAGACCCCTCTTAGTACCAGCCTTCCTTGTTCCATTTTCACGAGATAAACTCACATCCACTGACAAGCTGTTGAGGCTTTACATCAGGCCAAGATGAGGAAAGCAAGACCGCAGATGAGGCCTCGCCCCATTCAGAGATGTCTGTCCTCAGGGGATTTTTGGCATTTTGGAAATACAACGCAAGCCTCTCATAACTATTAAATGTTTCCAGATGGATACTGGCTCTCTTCGCCTCATGGACAAAGAGTATTGTTAGGTGCTCCCCCATACAGCATCACGATCAGACAAACACCAGCATTATATAAATCCTACACGTCCACCAGGACACATTTTCTGCAACTGAGTGGCTCAAGTAAGCCTCTAGGGGGCTTATTAAAAATGATGGATGCAAAAATAATTTTTAAGCCCCCTCTGTCTCCCTATGGCCTGAAGGATCAACTTCACATTCTTTAGGAATGACATCCAAGGCTGACATGGCCCCTTCTTTGCTCTCCAACAGTCTGGTTCTTCTCCTAGCCTGGCTGAGCAGATTCCAGTTCCTGACGTTGCTCTGTTCCCTGTGTCCACATGTCCCTTCTTCACAAATCATTGTTTTCCAACCCACCAGTTAAATTAATCCAAGCCTCTTCCAACCCCCATGCTCCAGGCCTCTTTGACCATCTACCCTTTTTGCCATCTCTGTATCCTCTGCAGGAGAGGTTCTACTTCTGGCTGCATGGTGGAGTCGCTTGGGAGCTTTAAACCAATATTAATATCAACTTAGACCACTTAAATCAGAATGTAGATGAGGGGAGTGTCTTGCTTATTATGAAACAGTTATGGCAAGCGGTGGAATGCAAATGCAGGGTCTCTGGACTCAGGATTCCTGGTTTGAATTCCAGCTTCTCTTCTCTCCAGCCTTGTAGGTAACCTTGGGCAATTTACCTAACCTCTGCATGTCTCCAATTCCTTACCTCTAAAATTAAGGCAAGAAAACCACCTACCTGATCAGGTTGTCGTGAAGATTACATGAGTTGATAATTACTGATACTTAGTAGGTGCTCAATTGATGTTAGTTATGATGAGTGTATCAGTCTCCCTCTAAAAGACTCAAAGCAACTTGATGACAGAACCTGCATCTTATTCCTGTCTGCCTAGCACAGAGCACACACAATTTTTTTTTTCTGAATGATTAAATAGATGTATGAATGAAGATGAATTTTGACTTGAAGAGGTCAGGAAGATTTACATAGAAAAGATGGCCCATGAGCTCAACCTTGAAAGACGGATAGGCTGTGAGAGGCAGATGAGGAGTGGTAAGGTATTCCGGTTCGAACAATAATAAGAGCGTGAGCCAAGGCACTGATTTTCAGGGTGTAGAGAAAAGACCAAAATCCTGGAGTGTGCTGAGGTCAGAGGAAAGGATTACAGAAGAGAATTACAGTGAGATGATTTGAAAGATACATTGGACCATTTCATGAAGTTTTTAATGTCTCACTAAGGAATTTGCATTTTATTCTGTGCACAATGAGGGGACCCTGAAAAAGAATTCTGAGAGGGCAAATGCATAATCGGAAATGTGCTTTAGGAGGCTGATTCTTTCCAACTGGAGAGAAGGGTGACCTGGAGCAAGGAAAGCAAGGAGCAAGGAGTGGTTTAGGAGATTACTGTGGCTCCTCATTTGATATCAATATTGTCTGTATATGGTAAATCTTCCCAAGGGATCATCTTATTAAATTTTGATTTATTAATATATGTGCACAGAGTAAAGATTTAAATAAAGCAAAACTGTAAGACACACTCCCATCTCTGATCACCACTTACCCAGTTCTCTTTCCCTGAAGCAACAACTGTTATTGAATTAAAAATAATTATAAGAGAGTACTATGAACAATTTTACACCAACAAACTGGATAATCTAGATGAAATTAACAAATTCTTAGAAACATAAAACCTACCAAAACTAATTTGTGAAGAAATTAACAAATCTAAATGGACCTATGAATAGTAAGAAAATTGAATCAGTAATCAAAAATCTCCAGAGAAAAGCCCTAGACCTGATGGCCTCACTGATGAATTCTATTAAACATTAAAAGAAGAACTGACACCAATCCTTCTCAAACTTTTCCAAAAAACTAAAGATGGGAACCTTCTGGACTAATCCTATGAAGCCAGTGTTTCCCAGACACCAAACCAGGCAGAGACACTACAGCAAAAGAAAACTACCATTTTTCTTATTGATACAATATCCCTTAGGAACACTGATGCAAAACCCTCAACGTAATATTAATAAACTAAATCTAGCAGAATATTAAAATAATTATACGCTATGACAAAGTGGGATTTTTTCCTGGAATGCAAGGACAGTTGAACATATAAAAATCAATTAATGTACTATGCTATGTTAATAGAATGAAAGACAAAAAGTAAATAATCATCTTAATTGATTCAAAAAAAAAGCATTTGGTAAAAATCAACACTCTTTCATGATAAATAAAAACACCCAACAAACTAGGAATAGAAAGAAACTACCTCAACATAACAAAAGCCATAATGAAAAACCCACAACAAACATGACACTCAATGGTGAAAGACCGAAAGCTTTTTCTCCGAGGTCAGGAACACGGTAAAGATGCCCACCTGTTCTTACTAGTTGTATTCAACATTGTATTGGAACTTCTAGCCAGAGAAATTAGGCAAGAAAAAGAAATAAAAGGCAACCAAACTGGAAAGGGAGAATTAAAATTAACTTGTTTGCAAATGATATGATCTTTTGTTTGTTCTTTGTTTTTTGTTTTTTTAAAATGATATGATCTTATATGCAAAAAAATCCTACAGATTCCATAACAAAATTGCTAGAACTAATAAATAAATTCAGCAATGTAGTAGAATACAAAGTTAACAGAGTTCAGTTGCCTTTCTACATACTAACAGTGAACAATTCAAAAAAGAAATTAAGAAACAATTCCATTTACATCAAAAAGAATAAAATGCTTAGGAATTAACCTAACCAAGGAGGTACAAGTCTTGTACAATGAAAACTATAAAACATTGCTGAAAGAAACAAAAGAAGACCTAAATAAATGGAAACATATACCATGTTTACAAATTAGAAGATTTAATATTGTTAAGATATCAATAGTACCCAAAGCAATCTACAAATTCAACGCAATACTATCAAAATCCCAAAGATGTTTTTTGAAGAAATAGGAAAACCCATTCAAATATTTATACGGAATCTCAAAGGACCCCAATAGTCAAAGCAATCTGGAAGAAGAAGAGAGCTGAAGGACTGCTCCTGGTTTTAAAAACGGTCTGCAAAACTGCAGGAATCATAACAGTGTGGTACTGGCATTGAGATACACATATAAACCAATGGAATAGAATAGAGAATCCAGAAATTAACCCTCATGTACATGATGAAGTAATTTTTGGCAAGGTGCCTACCATTCAGTGAGTAAAAGGCAGTATCTTCAATAAATGGTTCTGGAGAAAGTGGATATCCACATGCAAAAGAAAAAAGTTGGATCCTTGCCTAACATCATATACAAAATTTAACTCAAATAAATCAAAGATCTAAAAATGAGGCAAAAAATCAATAAAATTTTTAGAAGAAAACATAGAACAAAAGCTTCACAATACTGGATTTGTCAGTGACTTCTTGGATATAACACACAAAGCCATAGATACACAAAAAATAGACAAATTGGACTTCATGAAAATTTAAAAACCATTTTATATCAAAAGATACTATCAACAGACTGAAACGGCAACCCATAGAATGGGAAAAATATTTGCAAATCATATATTTGATAAGGGATTAATACCTAGAATGTATACATAACAAAAATTTGACAACAAAACATGATTAAAAACTGGGCAAAGTACCTGAATTGACATTTCTCCAAAGCAGATATACAAATGGCCAAGAAGCACATGAAAAGATGCTCAACATCACTAATCATTAGGGAAATGCAAATCAAAACTACACCCATTAAAATGACTACTATCAAAAGAAACAGCAGATAACAAGTGTTGATGAGAATGTGGAGACATCGGAACTCTCGTGCAATGTTACCGGGAATTAAAACTCTATAGCCGCTCTAGAAAACACCATAGGATCTAGCAATTCACTCTGGGTAAGCACACAAAAGAACTGAAAGCAGGGTCTCAAAGAGATATTTGCACACCCATGTTCCTAGGGCATTATTCACAGTAATTAAAACCTGGAAGAAACTTGAGTGTCCATTGACTGATGAATGACCAACCGATGAATGAATTTAAAAATGGGGTATATACATGCAGTGGAATATTATTCAGCCTTAAAAAGGAAAGAAATTCTGACATATGTCACGACATGGGTGAACCTTGAGAATATCATGCTATTAGAAATAGTCGAGTCACAAAAATATAAATACTTTATGATTCCACTTAAATGAGGCACTTAGAGTAGTTAAAATCGTAGAGACAGAAAGCAGAATGTGGTTGCCAGGGGCTGCGGAGCAGGAGCCTGGGGAGCTATTGTTTAATGGCACGGAGCTCCAGTTTTTATCAGACAAAAAGAGCTCCGGGGACGGCTAGTGGTGATGACAGCACACTGTGAATGTGTGTAAGGCCACTGAAGGGCATGCTTAAAAATGGTTAAGATAGTAAATTTTATGTTTGTGTGTTTTACTACAATAAAAAATTAAGAGAAAAATACTGTGAAAAACCACATAAACATAAGGCCATTTTATTGTTTATTACCAGCTTGTTCTTTTCGGGCAACCAGAGATCTAATGTTTAATGGCTGGCTACTCTACGTACATTAATGTATGTTTTTATTTCGCAATCAGGCTTCATTTGCCTCACCAGTACTTCATATTCAGCACTCTTTATATTACATCTCACGGCACAATCCATAAATTCATGAATCAGTGACATGTTTTTGGGAAACCCCCATTGTCCCATTTTTGTTAGAACCCTAGGGAGCACGGGAGGAATTAAGGCTCCAATGTTACCCCTGTGGACCCCACAGCTCTGTGACACTGGGCCACCCACAGGAACTGTTTGACGGTGCTGGTGGCTGTCCTCATCCCCAGCCTCTTGAATAGTTGAGACAGGGTTAGAATTTTTTTCACACATTTTGAAAGGCACATTTACATTTTAAGTGTATGAGTAAATGGACTGAGCAAGGAGAGAAACTGGTGTTGTAAGGAGGAAGACTCAACACATTCGGATTTGAGGACACTAGAGTGATTCTGTCCGGGGTCCATTACGGATGAGTCAGCATTGGGGTGGTATCTCCTCCAGAGCATGGCGTGCTTCCTGGCATCCTGCTCTTTTTATTCATGCATCAAGGTCAGGTCCATTGTGTCTTCTAAAGCTGTGGGACGGATCTGAGAGCACTGCTCTCTGCAAACTGTCTTCCCTTTTGGTTTGTTTGTTGACTATCAATAAGTAATACTTATGGAAATGTAACTTACATACCATTAAATACACCTTAGAGAATGCACAGTTCAGTAGTTTTTAGTGTAGTGACAAGATTGTCTTCCCTTTGTTTTGTTTCCTTTTTTATTTCCTAGGGAAAGGAGAGAGTCCTCATTCATTGATTCAACATATATTTGATGAGCACATAAAAAAATAAAATAAAAATCCCTGCCCTCATGGAGCTTGCATCCCTCACGGAAAACAAAAACAATAAACAAATAGAATAAGCAAACTACAGAGTATGCCGCAGATGATAAGCGACATAGAGGAAAAAAATGGTAGGAAAGGGATAGTGGTGGGAGAGGGGTTACCATTTGAAGTTGGGTGGTTAGGGAAAGTCTCAAGAGAAGACAACATTTAAGCAAAGGCCTGAAAGAACAGAGTAAATCACGTTTTTATCTGGGGGTAGGGGGTCTAGGTAGAGTGTAAACAGTAAGTGCAGAGATCATGAGGTGAAAGGTATGTTCCAGAAACAGCCAGGAGGTTGGTGTGCCTGGAGCTTAATAAGTGAAGGGGAGAACAGTGGGAAGGAAATAAGGTTGGGGGGGAGGGGCCATGACCAAACCATGTAGGGTCTTGAGCCACTTGGGAAGACTCTGGCTTTTATGCTGAGTAAAATGGGGAACCACTGTGGAGTGTTGACCAGAGGAATGCCGTGAACTGATTTTCTTTGAGCAGGATCATGCTGGCTGCTGCATGGACTATAGAGACAGCCTAGTAGGAGGCTGATGGCAATGATCAAGGAGAGAGCAGGCATGGCCTGGACCAGGTGGCAATAGAAGAGATGATGAGAACTGGTCAGATCCTGGATGCATGAAGAATGCAGAGCCAACAGCCTTGGCTGATGGGAAGAAGTGGGATACAGGAGTAGGAGAGGTCAAGAATGACTGTGTTGCTGAACGGTGACAGCCAGTTGGTGGGGCTGGTTAGGTGGTCCAGAAAGGCAGCTTGACAAACTGCGTTTTCCCCACAGGAAGGTTACATGTTTAGGCCTGAAAATATGTAAGTTGTTCTAGAGCATCTCAAATTAGTAAAGGACAAAACAATTATATTTGTATCACACTATTTTCAAAATATGACCTAGAACTTTAAGCATCAAACTGCCAAACAGATTACGTATATAATATTTTCTACTTTGAGGCTAGAGACCATTATTTGCCTATTGCTCAACCAGAGGTCAACTTCCTTAACTGGGAAATTTAACACGTCGCAACTACTGCTGGATATTGGAAAAGTGATCAGTTCCATCTGGGATTCCTCTTGCTGCCTAATTGGACTGTAATAAAACCTTTCATATATTAAACAGCTTTATTTAAGTTAGTCACATCAGGTACTTGTAGTAATACAAGTCTACTATCATCTAACATTTTATTTTTTTAAGAAACTCTGCATGGCACTGTATCTAAATGTTGGATATATGCTCACACTGAATCTCGCTAGTACTAGGTCCTGTTTCTCTTTCCAAATCTCTATTCAATGATGTCACATTGGTGCCTTCAGAAATCAGCCATGGTGGGAGGATTTACACCACAGAAATAGACAAGCACTGCGAGTCAGGGCTCTCCCCGCCCAACTCCCCCAGCTGGCAGGTTTACCAGCATGCCACAGAGCGTAGCAGAGTGTAGGGCTGCGAATGCCAGCGTTAGGCCACACAATGGTGGCACTGGGGGAAGGGAAATGAAAGCCATTTGTCCCAGGAGGAAGGAATTCTCTATCATTGATATTTAGAATTGATAACTTATAAGGATCATAAAAATTAGATTGGCTTTAAGTCTTTAAATTCGCCAATGCTCATCCTATTGCCTGTGCCCAGGGCACACCCTTCCCACCTACTCCCACCTCCATTCGAATCCTCCTCACTGCCCAGTCATCATGGGTATGACATTTCGCCTTACTAAGCCTTAGTTTCCTCGTCTGTTCAATGGGGACCATAAAATCTACTGCCCCGCCCTGGCTTACTGTGCAGATTTGAGACAACATAGAGTCCGCAGTATATGTTCAATTGAAGGTAGTATGAATAAACCTTGGCCGGTTTCCTTATAGCCTTGAGAAAGGGGAACACTTTTAGCTCATCAGCATCTTCATATTCACTGTGCTTCATATGCTCTGAGCCTCTGTTGATGCTGTTGCCACACTTGGGCCACTGCCCCCCGCATCCCTTATTTCTGTGTATTCAAACTCTGCTCATCTTTCAAAGTTGGCCCAATTGTTACCACCTCTATGAGGTTTTCTCTTATTCCCCTGGCTGACATATCTCCCCTTCCTCTAAAATTCCCTGGCCTCTTGGGGGAATCTCTGGCACTACCCCAGACCTACCGGACTAGAATCTGCATTTTAACTAGATTCTTGGGTGATTCGTATGCAAATTAAGATTTTGGAAGGCTTACTCTATTCCACTGGTTCTCAAACTCAGCTGCACACTGCAATAACCTGGGGAGTTTTTTTAAAAGCTTAATGCCTGGACTCCACACCCAAGAGAGTCTGATTCTGCTGGTCTGGGGTGCAGCCTGGGCATCACAGTGCTTTAAGACTCCTAGATGATGCTAATATGCAGCAAAGTTTGAGAACCACCGCCGTATAAACTCCCCTTGCCACCCTTACGGGGCCTGCACACTCTAATGTTATGATGATTTGTTACCACGTATGTTTTTCCACTTCTGTTAAACTGTGTCTTTTAAGAGCAAGAATTGTTTTTAATAGCATTTTTATCATCTCCTACCTAACAATACCTAGCCAAATAGGAATAGGAATTTAATAAATATTTATTAAATGAATAATGAACAAATTATTTATAAACAAAAAATGTTCTCTCAATACCATAACTATGGCTTTTGTCCTGATTTGAAGACCGGTTGAACATATTCCTGAAATCGTGAGGTTATTTCCTCTTTAATTCTAAGACCAAATCTCTGAAGAATGGAAGGCTTGTGTCTAGAATGGGTTTCCTAACATTTTTTAAAACTTGTTTTTATTGATTTGAGAGAGAGAGAGAGATCGATTTGTTGAGCCACTTATTTATGCATTCATTGGTTGATTCTTGTATATGGCCTGACCTGGGATCAAATCCACAACCTTGGTGTATCAGGATGATGTTGTAACCAACTGAGCTACCCAGCCAGAGCTACAATGGGTTTTCTAAATGAGAACAGACTCTCGGCCACTACCATCTACATGAGCTCTTATAGGAAGTTGCAGCTTAAATCCGAAGACTCCAGAGGGCAATGCAGCAGTGAAGCAACCCCGCCCACATGCCACACATCCGATTCAGAACTCTTGGCTGAAATATGATGATGTTATTGTTTCTTCCTCTCCAGGGTGCCATTTTGATATTTATGGGGATTGTTGTCCTCACTATGAAGGCATCTGTTATTGAAATGTTCCTTGGTAAGTACTGTTATATGTGTATCTGGATACACTGTTAACATTCTCCTAAGGTCCAACGAATCCTGCCAAGAAAAGGTTTAAACAGAGTATATAAACAGCACAGAGTATCTTTGTATGATAAGCCTTCTGGAGAGAAGTTGAAGTGAGAATGTTAAGTACAGATCACACTCAGGGTATATGTGTTTGTATATTTTTATATATACAGTAAGTACACCCATTACCTCGGAGCGTCTCTACATATCTTACATACAGATCTGTGTGTGCATTCTTCAGCAACTAACAAATATTTCAGATAGAACATATTTACAGATTCTGAATTTAGAGATCTGTTTATGTCTTAATCTCTCAAAAAAACTGTATCACTGACAATGGCCTCATTTGTACCACTGGCAACTCATATCTTCAGAGATGAAACCCTTTACATTTATCTGTTATCACCAGAGAATGCAATTCCAGGTAGGCCCTGAAGAATCAGCAGGTCAGCCAGAAGAGGGAAACACGCTGACAGGTTTAACCGTAAACTCAAGGGTGATCTTCTGCTAACCTTGACCCTGTTGTGCTGTGGATTTCTCGGGTCAGACTGTTGCCAGGAAAGACGTTCGGACAATCCGTACTAGTGTGGTAGAGTGGCAATAACGAAACACCCAAACTGGGGGCCGGGGGCCTAGAACAATGGAATTTTATTCTCTCCTGACTGTGAAGGCCGGAAGTGCAAAATCAGGGTGTCAGTAGGGTTGGTTTTTACAGAGGGTAAAGTCTGTTCCGTGCCTCTCTTCTAGCTTCTGGCATTCGCTGGCAGTCTCCGGCGCTCCTTGGCATCAGCCCCATCTCTGCCGTCATTTTCACATGGCATCGTTCTTCACGTGTGTGTGTTTGTATCTCTGCGTGTGTGCCCAAACTTCCCCTGTTCATAATGACACCAGTCAGTCATACTGAATTGGGGACCCAACCGACTTCAGTATGACTGTGTCCTAACTTAATTAATTACCTCTGCAATGATTATCTCCAAATGAGGCCACATTCTGAGGTATTGGGGGTTAGCGCTTCAACATATGAATGGGGGGCACAAGTCAACCCATAATATAGTCAGAATGTCCAAGGTCTATGCAGAGGGAGTCTGCAGGGCAGAGCGAGGGACGAGAAAAGAAGAAGGTGACACAGGCTCTGGCATGTGGAAGGAGCATTGGACAGGGAGTCGCAGGGAGGAGGTGGGTCTGGTCCTGAGTCTACCACCAGCTTCCAAGGAATATCCACTGTGGAAGCACAGGGCCCTTCATTTCCACCTGGCCCTTCTGAGAGGCTGTCTCCCCTCCATGCGAACCTACGGGTTCACAGGTTTCTAGTGCAGGGCAGGACAGGGTGGTTAGGAACACACAGGATTCAGCTACTGCAAACCAAACCGAACAAACCCTGAGGCTGTTTCCCAAGCTGCGGTGTCCAGGCATCACAGAACCAGACAGGAGGGGTGACTGTCCTTTTGTTGCCAGCCTCTCTCGGCCTGCCCTTCTGCAAAACTCTCTTCCCCTCAGGGCTGCTCACTCAGAAAACAAGAAATCAAAGTAGGAGAGGGGACTCCTGACACAAATTCCCTCTCAACATCTTTACATGTCTGCCTCCCGGGCATCTCTTGAATCTGTCTGCTTGTCCCCACCCCAGGGCTGCTCCCTTAAGTCCCCCTTCACCTCTCCTTTGTGCTGCGACAGGCTTCCTGCCCCTCTCACTCACTCTGACCACACCTCAATTAATCTCCCGGAAGCCTACTTCTGACCACCAGTCTCTTGATTTAAGTTCCTCAGTGTTTTCCCTTTGTCCTTACAATGAAACCTACATCTAGATCTCCGTGGTATGGCTGTTACTATCCTCTCCTGCTCCCTGGTCCACCACGTGCCCACCTGACTTCCGGGCTTCTGGGAAGGACTGACCTTCTCCCAAGCTCCACAAACCCTACTGGTCCTCAGGAAGTTTCCCTCTCCCCCCACCCCTATCAGGCCACCATCCTATGTGCTTTTTTGGTGCCCATATTGAACCTCATCACAGTCGTGTGGCATTCACTTTGCTGTTGTTCTGTCTCCCCCCAGAAGCTCTGTCTTGCTCATTGCTGCATTTGCAGTGCTCAACGCATCAAAGAGGCACTCAAGAAATGCTGCTAAATAAATTATTCTCCTTAGTAATGCTGGATGTTTAAGGTAACATAGTCCATTTCTGCCCCTGTTTTGTTTTGGGTGATGAATTATGATCAGAGACTGAGTTTGCCTTTGCCAGGAATGCATTGAACACAGGTTCACTGCAGGAATTTCACAAGCCAACCACATGCAGGATAATGTCTTTCAATAAGCCAATAAAGAAATAACAAACTCCAAAGTAATAAGGAATTAATTACACTATTTTGCCAGGCAAGGAGATGAAAGGAGTAATCCAAATTTAGATGAGGTGTATATTTTTACTGGGTTGGCCAAAAAGTCTGTATGGTTTTTTTTCCATAAAATAAAAGACACGTTTTTCATTTTCACCCATAACTTTATTGATTTGGGTATTTTGAGTATGTCAGCTATCGCCGTGTTATATGACATTGATTGTTCTCAATTAATGTCTCGGTTTGATCGCTATCAACTTCAACTGGTTTACCTGCTGTGGAGCATCGTCCAGAGAGAAATCTCCACCATGAAACTTTGCACTCCACTTTTGACACATTTAATTAGTTACAGCACCTTCTTCATACACTGCACAAATCCTTCTTTGTGTGTTTCATTTGCATTTTATCTTTCTTGAAATAATAAAGCATAATATGCCAAAAATGTTGCATATTGTCTTCCATCTTTGATATTAAGATGGCTACACGAGAATTCACCAATTTTGATAAGTTTTTTTAAATGCATGCTGATATGACAGTTGTCACAATACAGTCTAACAAAATCGTTTCACATGAAGTTAAAGACAACTAAGTTCTAACTAAAAAAACCAAACGAAATTTTTGGCCAACCCAATATGTGAGTAGGCACTCAGGAGAGTCAGCTTAACCAGCTGGCAGCTGACTTACAGCTGGCAGCACAAATACAGAAGTCGCTTGTAGTTAGTGCACATTTCTAGGGAACGACAGCACTGTTGTTGGGGGCAGGGTGACTGTCGCTAGGCCAGTGTGTGCCATTCGCTACTATCTTGGAGGAGTCCCCTTGCTATGACAGGAGCTAATGCCCCAACGGTCTTCCAAGAGTTGTTTAGGTCAGCAAAGTGCCTCCTTGCCTGGACCAAAAGTCTTGAATAGTCCTCACAAACCTTCAGTATTTATAGTTTAAATGTCCTCTTGCCATAGTTATTGCTCCACATTGTCTTATGGATAAGCCCCAGCAGGACCTGTCAGCATCTGGGTTGCTAACTGCTTATCCGACAACAGATGAGATGATGACTTCCTGACACGCCTTACTTAATTCTCATATCAAAGCAATTTTACTACTAGAAACAACTGTTTTTGTCTTTACCATAATCAAATGGATTAAAACAACTTAAGTCATAAACAAGTGGATTTGAAATCCTATCAAGTCAATACCCAACAGCACCCAATTTCATTGTAGGTTTCTGTTCCCCACATGAAGCAATGCCCCAACACTAGCTGGGTATCGTACAAGTCAACTCAATTCTGACACTACCTACCTGGAAACAGCACCAGGATGCAGGTTAAAGGCTCAGTGCCACTAGATTGGCATCTGCCTTCAAATGCTACAGTAAGTCCAGGTTATTACCTGTGCTCCCCACAACCTCTTTTTGGATTCAGTTAATTTGCTAGAGTGGCTCACAGAACTCAGGAAATGCATTCGCTCACTAGATTACTGATTTATTACAAATAACATTAAAACATAAGAATCTATAGCCAGATGAAGAGATGCTGGGTGAGGTCTGGAGAGAGCTTCAGTCCTCATGGAGTTTAGGGCCTGGCTCATTAGCACACAGAAACAGTCTGGTTTCCTAATCTACATGCTCCCAAACCCCATTCTTTTTTTTTTTTTTATGAAGACTTCATTAGATAGACATGATTGATTAACTCATTGATCATGGTGACTGATTGAACCTCCAGCTCCTCTCCCCTCTGGGGAAATCAATCAAGAGAAAGTTCCAACCCACTATTCATGCTTGGTTCCCCTGGCAACCAGCTCATTCATCTTTAGGGGATTCCCAAAATCATCTCATTAACATAAACTCAGATGTGGTTAAAAGGGACTTGTTATGAATAACACAATATCCATTTCACCTTTATGACTCTGAAGCAATTGCAGGGACTGAGGACAAGATACCAAATACTATTTTTAAAAAAGATGCTCCCATTGTCCTTATTGCTCAGGAAATTCTGATGCTATTTGGAGCTGTGAGCTAGATTGTGACTGAAACTGTAGCCAGAAGTACAAAATATATA
This sequence comes from Micronycteris hirsuta, assembly GCA_004026765.1. Classification (NCBI taxonomy): domain Eukaryota; kingdom Metazoa; phylum Chordata; class Mammalia; order Chiroptera; family Phyllostomidae; genus Micronycteris; species Micronycteris hirsuta. The sequence goes on from PVJI01006330.1 coordinate 35,657, forward strand.
TTCATTACACATCACACAGTCACACAGGGTCATCCAATGATTCCCCCAAAGCCCTCTAAGTTGATTAATCTATATCAGAGCCAGCACATTGGTTCGGATAGGTTTAGATTTATGATGTAGCAGAGCTTTATGCTACCCGTTGTCATTGGAACGCCATGTACAATCAACGGCTGCTTCTACGAGGAGCAAGTAGAAGGAAGACGCAAAGGTCGTGGCCAGCAAACTTGCATTCGGGTTCCAACTTTGCCCCCAAAGAACTGTGCCTTTAGCCAACATGTACACCCCGATCTTGGTTTCTTTTCTATAAATCAAAGAGATGACCTCCAAAGCTCCTCCCAGCTTTAATATTCTATTATTTAAAGCACAGTTTTGTGATTTATATGATGGTAGAGAATGGTGTCCTGTCTTTGCTATGAAGCTCTGATTTACGTGACACGTGATGTTTCATTGAGTACGTAATTAATCCTAAATTACTTAAGTGAAGCATGGGGGGATTGGAACTTTTTAAAAATGATCTGCTTTTTAAATCAGTTCTCAGGAAGGTATTGTGGACAATGTTAAGGAGAACCAGAGCTGGACAGTGGTAAAAACAGACTTGAACCAGGAACTATTGCAAACTGGGAAAGGGGACCTCAGTATGGAATTGGGCTCAGTTCTGAAGACAACAATGAAAGTGGGGACTTGCAGCCAAGGAGGTTGCGTGGGTCAGTGGATGGAAGTTCCTAAGAGGAGACATAGAAGGAAGCGGGGTTCTTGAGGAAGCAACTTGACAGAATTCTTGCTAAAGGCTGACGAGGGTGATCAGATAACACAGGGGAGGGTTCCCTCTGAACAGGATTCTTGCTAAAACTGGGCAGTGCAGGTGCAACAAGGATGGACACTGCAGCCCAAGGTCAAAGCACAGATGACAAGAGGGCTGAGCAGAGCCTGACTACGGTGAAGTCAACACCACCTGAGTTTGTATCTTTAGGCGCTAAATGGATCTAACAAGAAGTTTATGGGCTAGAATGAGGCATTTCTTTAAAGTTCCAGACATATAATAAGCACTCAGTAAGTACTCACTGATTTGATCATTGATGATATGTTCTGGCACTTCATGTCTTTTCTTGAAAGTAAATGGATTCAAATTATAACTCATTACTGACAAGAAAACCAGAACCCAAGTTCCTATGAACTGCATCAATGATTTTAGAAAGCACTTGTTTTTATTGTAAGTTATATGATTTAAATATGGACAATTAAAAAAAACCAGTTATATTGGCTTTTTCTAATTGTAAAAGAAACATATTCTGAATAAAATATAGAATATATATGAGAAATATACTATAAAATGAGAAAATACAGAAACATAAAAAAGAAATTAGAAATTGTAATTTCCTCCTTATTTGCATTTGTTATATTTGTTCAAGTTATTTCTCACTACATATATTCTTATTTTGTCAGAGCATTTTAAAAAATTTGTATCGTTCAGTTACAGCTGTCCCCATTTTTCCCCCAGGACTCTTCCCCGCCCTGCCCACGCCCACCTCTCACATTCAGTCCTCCTCCCCGTTGTTTTGTCCATAGGTCCTTTATACATGTTCCTTGACTTGACCGATCTCTTTCTCCCCACCGTCGACCCCCATTATCACCCTCCGTCCTCCCCTCTGGTCACTGTCACCTCGTTCTTTATTTTCATGTTTCTGGTTCTGTTTTGCTCACTGTTTTGTTTTGTTGATTAGGTTCCACTTATAGATGAGATCACATGGTATTTGTCTTTCACTGCCTGGCTTCGTTTACTTAGTATAACGCTCTCCAGTTCCATCCATGCTGTCAGGAAGGGTAGGGGTTCTTGTCAGAATCATTCTTAAGGTTAGAGCTGAGCATGTCCCAGGTCATCTAATCTTCTACATATCATTTGTAATAAATGCTTAGGAGTCCCTTATGGTTGGAACATTTCCAATATCTCATTATTTCCAGATTGCCACTAGAAATAATGCTGTAATGGACATCTTTTACATAAGTCTTTCTCTATATCTCTGATTATAACTTGAGCTATATTCCTAAGGGTATATATTCAAGGTAAAAGATATAAATATTTTTAAGGCCATTGATATGTATTAACAAAGGCTTTCCAGAATGACTACCTTTTCAGATTCTAGCAACGGAAATGCCCTAACACTGAACCCAATCTAATCCTTAAACATAGGGTTAAGTCTAATCTTGTGTTTAATCAACATTTACTGACGTGATACGGGAAACCATCTCATCGCTTTATTTTAGTTTGCATTTTTAATCATTAATGAGACTGAGCATAGTTTCAAGCTAGTTTGTATTTTCTCCATCTAAAAATTATTTAAATTGAATTTGAACACAATCACACCTTAGCTATGATAACTGTACTACTGACGGCCACACTAGAAAGGAAGAGAGAGAAGTAGGGGGAAGTATTTTATTGGAAAAACAATGTCAATATTTAATTTGTTTTGAAATGTCCAGCACTACTAAGGAAAGGTAAGAAATTTTCATGCTATTCTAAATGAAACACTTAATTCTTTTCTCTCTTTTTTAATTACTTTATCATTATCCAATTACAGTTCCCTGCATCCTCTCCCCTCACCACCCCACCCCCTCCAAACCCACCTCCCTCCCCTGCTTCCACCCTCCACCTTGGTTCTATCCATGTGTCCTCTATAGTGGTTCCTGAAAACCCTTCTCCCCATAGTCCCCTGAAACACTTAATTCTTAAAAACTGAAAGGCTTGCTGCAGAGTTGGCAAATCACGATTGCCTTGGAACTCTGGCGTCTAGACACAGTTTCCTCCAGGCTTCCAGACACTAAGGGGCTCAGTAGCCAGATGACAGGACTCCTCCTCCAGGAGGGACTGGCTTCCCCACCTGTGCTTGCTTTGTACTTTGACGTGAGCACCCGCCATCTCGGCACTCTGATTGGCTTCTTAAGAAAAGGAACACAAGACGAATTTTTCTCTCATCCAACTTCCACACACAATTCATCATTTGCAATGTAGCAAGAGAAGTCCTGCTGGTGAGGAAGGAAGACTCGCTGCAGGGCACAGGCGCATTTACAGCCGTACTGACCGGGCCTCACCTTGAGGAGTAATTTCTGGGGAGCTTTAATTGACAAGTATCAAAGACTAGGGGATGTCTGTGGACCATTGAAAATCATGACTTGATTAGCCATGGCTATAATGTAAAACTGAACCCAGTTATGCACGCTTTTAGCTTGGAGGGTCTTGGGTGAGCAAATGCAAGTGATGGGTGGTCTTGCTGAAATATTTGTAGTCCTAATGACATAAAGGCTTATAAACCACTTGCCACAGACAGACAGGCTCAGCACAGGACTTGGTTTTTCCACAAAAATGGATATCCAAATTTATCACTACTTTCCTTACTCCATCTACTTACCTTGTGCTGTTTTCTTTCTATATAATATTTATCTAGTACTTGTTTTTAAAAATATTCAACGGTGATTTTTTGTCTACAAAATGAAAATGTGGTCTTTACAACATTAAATGACACAGAGGCTACTATAAAAATGAAACACACATGCCCAAACCAGAAGTAAATAACACCTCAAAGAGTTTGCCTTCATTCTACTTGGCTAGGTGGCGGGTCCTCACTAAGGGCTCTTCTGTATTTCTGTTCTCACAGGACATGGCATGTCAACTGTCCCAGCCTCAACTGATGCCAGTAGCCAAAACCGGGGAGAATTCAGAGGCTGCACCATGGCACAGATTAGCTAGAGAATCACAAAATAAAGTTTTCATACAAACATTTGGTGACATTGCCACTTTTTACTTTAAAGATAGCTTGCAATTCAAGAATGTCTAAGTCCATTTATGCCTAAATCAAGCCTCAGTGTTCTGTTAAAAAACAAACACATAAACTAAGAAGTAAAATGCCTATTTTGATTATTCTATTGCCCCGTGTTCATGTCCAGAGTCCCAACCCTATGCAGAAAGTGGGTTTCTCAGAAAAGTGGCTAAAATAGAGGTAGGTTAAGGCAGTATCACCTTTGGGTGGGTAAGGAGAAAGGATATCTGGAGAGGGAAGAAGAAGAATAGAGAATTGACTGGACTAGCCCTTTGAAAGGAAAACCATTGCTTTTCTGTCTACTGGTAGAATTAGTACAGGTACAGAGAGGTGAGCATTTTGCCAATAAAAAAATTTCACAATATAAATAAAAAACTTAAATGGGCACAGCTTTCAGACAAGAAATCCTATTTGTAGATTTATTTTAAGGAAATGATCATGGATCAGTGCAAAGATGGAGCTATTTATGTTAAATTGGAAATTGGCCAAATTGCAATATATGCATAAAATGTACATATTTACAGGCAATTAAAATTATTGCAAGAGTAACATTTAATGACAAAAAAGTCTGTGTATATCCTTACATAGAAATAAGTTCTGAAACACTGTAAACAGTATAAGCATGATTATTTGTTTAAAAGTGCCCACATGAATGCATACATACATATAGAAAAAAAAGTGAAAATATGGCCCTGGCTGGTGTAGCTCAGTGGATTGAGCGTGGGCTGGGAACCAAGCGGTCCCAGTTCGATTCCCTGTCAGGGCACATGCCTGGGTTGCAGGCCGGGTCCCCAGTGAGGGCCATGTGAGAAGCAACCATACATTGCTGTTTCTCTCCCTCTCTTTCTCCCTCCCTTCCCCTCTTTCTAAAATAAATAAAAATACAATCTTAAAAAAAAAAGTGAAAATATGCTTTTGCGTTCATCCATATTTTTTGTACTGCTTTTTGTGTTTTTTATATTTTTTTACAAGGGACATACATTATTTTGGTAATAAAAAATATCATTGCTATTTTTTTTAAACACAAAGCACAAACTGGTAATGTGACTTTGAATTAAAAAGAATAAAGAGATCTCCTTCTTCCCCTATTGTTACACTTTCTGAGGAGGAAGCGCAATCATCTGCAGTTGGCCTTTTTGGGGGGTGGGGAGCACAGAACCCGGTGCTGCTGGGTGGACCACATGAGGATGCTCAGGTCACACCTCGGTCACCTTTCTCCTTGTCTTCCTTTCTAGGACAGCTCTTCTCTGGGGCTTTTTACATGTCACCTCCACTCACCCCCCCACCCCCACCACACTTGCATGCACACACACACACACACACACACATATGCCATTTTCTGGCCATTTGGAAACTCAATGTGACACAGAGGAAAAACCACATGAAGGGTCTGGGTGCTCATTTACCTCTATCGTTCACTCCCAGGACCAAGCAAATCACATTCCCTCCTTTGCAAAACAGAGATGGTAGGACTGGTGTGTTGAAATTTAAAGATAGAAAAACAAAGGATAGGCATTGAAAGGTATTTCTGAAAGACCTTTCTCAACAGGGGCTAAGAGTACAAAAGATGTATCTTTTTTCCTAACCCTAATATAAGGGAAAATTAGTTTCACCATGAGAATACTTCAATATGTGATCAAGGCAAATATCAGGGTCAAAAAACAGAAAGTGTATCAGTGAAATAATACTGATTAGTTATTTTGTATTTTCTTCATGTAGTTTTGCTGGTGACTGGAATACATTCAAATAAAGAAATGACAAAGAAGATTAAAAGGCCTAAATTCAGTAAGTAAAACTGTAATTCCTCACTGACATAAGGCTTGTGTCTCCCACGAAGTGAGTTCTTACACTTGTTTTAGATAATTTGGAAGGTTGTTTTGGTTTTGATTTTTTTATTCCTTATCTCAATCACTCTGCACTCAGACTAAATAGTTATGATTCTTATTTATCACCCACCCTATTCCAAAAAGCAATTGAGATAGAAGTCCTGAGTTTAGGGTGAAAGATATGCAGTTCCACTACACTAGGAAAATTCAAAATATACACACAAAGGGCAACGCTATGTCCCTGTGGCTAAGCTGTAGTAGGTAGTATTTTCCTGCCATTGTGATGATGTCTCCATTCCCCATACTGGAAAATTCAGTCTGGCTAATGCAAAGGTCCAGCAAATCTGCCCACCTGCCAGCAGGGCCTGGAGTCAGAAGGTAAATTTCCCAGAAAATCCCATGAGGTTTCACACGCAATCCATGGAAAGAGGAAAACTAAATTTCATTTTGGAGTGGTATATCAGTTAATATTAGATAACAGAAAAATCTAACTGCTTTGATTAAGACAGAAGTTTCTTTCTCCTTTAAACATGGTTAGTCTGAGCTTTTCAGGAAGCTTCACAATCTTCAAGGCCCTGGATTCCTTTGCCTTGTTGTTGAGCTTTTCTCCATGTGGCTCCCGACTCATTGTCTACGATGGCTACCCTAGCTCCATCCATCAGGCTCACATTTCAGTCAGTAGGAAGGGATGAAAAGGGGCACATACCCACTCCCTTTAAGAAAAGTGTTTGTTCGTATCTCTCAGAGCAGCTGCGACCTCCGGGGGGTTAAAGAGGAGTCCAGGCAGTCAAATATACCACTTCTACTTAAATGCCACTGGCCCTCATTAAGGGAGAGTAGGAAATGTCTTGATTTCAAGCCTCCACATGACTAGGAAAGAAGGAAGAAGGGATGCTGGGAAATCATCAGGACAGGACGTAGATGGGACATTTCACACTCCGATGTTGTGAGCACACTGAGATATCTGGATCCAGATTTGCGGGCTTGCTGGAGGCTTGCATTAAGGCATGTGTAGAAAGAACTATAAAAGAAAGTCTTTAGATATAATCAGTGTCCTGTGCTCTCCACAACTGAAACATCTTCATACGCATGTAATCATTTAGATGCCTTGATATCAGCAAATTAATCATTTGAAATAAAAGAGATTTGTTTCACACACCATTCTTTTTTTTTCTTCTGCTCCTTTAAACCCTCCATGTGGGATTTCTTGTTGAAATGAGACCAAAAGGGCAGCCTTCCACAGCCTCCTAGGCTGAAATACTAAAAAGGAATCAGTTGTTTATTTATTCTCATCAGGACTAAGAGCCAAGAGAATAGGTCCAAGGGCAGATGTGTGTTCAAAACAATGATTGGGTTAATATGGAGACAAATGCACACCCAAGTATAAATTCCTTTGAGTCATTTCCAGTATCTTCATTAGCTCGTGTACAGAAATCATGAAAGGTGCCATGACAACAGTTTCAGTGACTACGAAAGTCTACGCCGAATGACCCCAGGGCAAACCTCTTTGAGAGATCGCAAATGGATTGAATTTCTGATATGCTAAACTCTACCCTTATTCTCAAAATCTCCCTAGCACATTTGAATCAATAAGTGCATGAGGCCTTTTTCTCTAATTAGAAACTCTGGCACAGTCATTAAACAAAGGAGGACAAAAGAAACAATGAAGGTAATAGGATATTCCCAAAGCATGGCCGATATCTGATTCTTTACCTCAGGAGTATTTCCAAATTATAAATTATAGTCTATAGCTTGAGGCCAAAGTGATTTTCATTTTTTCTGCTCAGTGTGGTGAATCTGCCACAGGGGTAAGTGGCTGATGGCAAGGGAGGCACATCCTTCATTCATTTGACAAGCATTTATCAGGTGCTAGCCAAGTGCCAGGTACCATATTTAGATGCCAGATACAACAGCAATGCAGATCCAGTCTTTGCCCTAGCAGAACTCAAAATCTAGGGAGGAAGAAAGACAAGTCGCCAGGCAATTATAATGTATATACATGTAAGTGCTTGGACTCAGGAGCTAAAGTTACTCCGAGAATATGGAGAAGAAGCTGTGTATCCGGGAGGGCTTCCTGGAGAAAGCGATGCACATACACTGACATCTGAAGGCCAAATAGGAATTGGCCAGGCAATAAGGAGAAAAGAGTATTATGAGCAGAGAGAAAACATCATACCCAAGTCCTGAAGAGTAAAAAGAACTTTTTGAAAGTAGCTAAGTAGGGATGAAATATAGAGTAAGAGGTCAACATGTTGAGATAAAAGATGGAGGGGTAAGCAGGTGCTAGGTCCTGAAGATCTTGTTACCATGTCCAGGCATCTGGATTTCATCATGAAGGCAATGGGGAGTATCTCAGTGCAGGTTATTTTGGATGCAATTAGCAGAAATCCAGAGCCAATTTGCTTAAGTGATAAAGAGAATTAGAGCAGGACGTGGGGTAGCTTGCAGAACCCAAGGCAGGGATGACAGCTAGAATTCCCTGGGACTGTTTCCCAGTTATAAATACCTCAGGAACCAGCACCTCTGCTTCCCTGTGTGTCTGCCGCACTGTCTCCTGCTCTCTCTCTCTCTGTGTGGACCATATCTCTCAGTCCAGATGCCAAATTTCTGGCAGGGGATAATCTACTTGCATCAGCCCATGTCGGGACAGTGGTTCAGAGAAGAGTAAAGTGGATAGAGTTGTGTCAGGGAAATAAAACAATCCTGGCAACAACAACAAAAAATCCCTTTGTACCAACACATAAAGACAGAAGAAAGAGAACACAATTTATTAGTGAATAAGTATTACAGATTTATACCCATGTACAGATGGGATAAAAGTGTCTACCAAGAATTTCACAAGAATTCTACCAAGAATTTACTGTACAAATTTACAGTAAAGCGGAAAACAGAACAATTATAACTTCTCTTATCTCCTGAGAGATAAATACACACATCTCACAATTGTCTCTAGTATAGCTAGGCAACTCTGACTCCTCTGGGGGTATTTATGGATCCTTTTACTCTTAGAGTTGACATCTCAAAATATATCTTCCAAGGAGCTACTGAGGGTTTTAAGCAGAAAAGCGAAATCATAAAAGCAGGGCTTTAAATAAATCACTTTGGCTTCAGTCAGTGGTTCTCAGAAGCCGTTCCTGGACCAGCAGCATCAGCATGTCCTGGACCTTCTGCCCACCCACCCCAGATCCCTGAGTCCAGAACTCCAGGGGGAAGGGAGAGGGCAGCAGTCCGTGCTTTAACAAGCTCTCCGAGTGATTCCAATGCCCAGGAAAATTTGAAACTGGTGGACTAGAGAGAGAACCAAGATCAGGGTGGCTTAAAGATAGGAATGTCAATGTTAGTGTGGACAGGTCCTCTTCGCTGTCTGCTGGCCTCTCTTCCAGCCAGCCCTCAATTGCTCCAGGTGCTAAAAAAGTCAAATTCCATCATTACAGAAACTTTCTCCTTCCCTGTCCCAGTCCCTGGATGCCTGGTGCAATCTAGAATATTCAAGGAGGTCCCCTGAGAACAGGAAATCCTGGCTACTTTCTTAGAATACTAATGGGGAAAATACAATAAGAATAAACATAAGTTACTGTCTTAATAAATTAACCTGTTGTATAGTCCATGGAAAAGTATACCTCACTGTATGAAATGAGAGTTTTATCAAGTTTATTTTATAGGTGACTTTTTCAAGTGACTTATAGGTGACTTTTTATAGGGTGACTGTTTTCCTGATCCATTTTGGAGCCATAGACCGGACCTTACCCAGAGGTATCTCAGTGGCAGACTTGGCCAGCACAAACCTACTCAAGCAGTTTCTAACAAATGACCAAACTGTGGCTGCATTTCTCTTGATAATTGAAGGCTACAAATAACCATAGGAGGTTTTGGGCAGAGTGTTCACAACACTCTACTCCTAAGGCAGTCATGACACCTTATGAATTTTAGGAATTAACTTCATTTATGTGTAGATTACACATTCAGAATCCAAGTCAGGAGCCTCTCAGCACATAATGTAATAAACCCCATCAAATGTTTCTACATAAATTATGTCAACCAAGGACTCTTGAAAACCCCCCGCCTGGCAAAGTATCTGTGCTAGAGAGGGAAAAACTATTAAATTGTAAAATCTTCTCAATAGCTCTTCTACACGTAAGGAAGTCTTGGAAGAGGCTCAGAAGCACTGGCCTTAGTCCAAAGTGGGTTCGGATGAGCTAGTTACACAGGTGAGAGCCGTATGATTAACTCCAACACGTTACTGTCAGTCCCTCCCGCGAAGCCTCTGACTTCAGTGAGGACCCAGTCTTGCATAAGACACAATAAATGTATGCAAAGGAAAGCCTTCCTGGACCCAACTCCCACTGCCAACACACACAAACACACACACAAAACTAGTTTAGTGTGCTACGCTTCCTCTACTACACAGTTACCACGCATTATTATAACATCTTTTTCTATGCAGTCTGTCCTCCCAACCAAACCAGAAGCACCATGAAGTTATGCTTAGTGCTCCCTAGGTATTTGTTAGATGGATGAACAAAGAACAACACTATACCATTATAAACTACAGTAGGTTTCATACTATTTTCATGAAAGAGCATCGAAGGAAGAACATGGAAAATCAGTAGCATTTTGCAGGCAGAGGTAGGAGGGAGGGGCCCCGAGGTGGACTAAGCCCAGATATCACAGGAAGCAGGTGGAAGGCGACCTCAGGAAATAGTGAGAGGAGTGGTTTTGTTTAAGTGTCGGGAGTCACGGGAGATGCAACTGGAAGATGAGTTCAGACCAGGTAATGCCAATCTGAGAAGCTTTGTTCTTCTTCATACTTTAGAGGGTGGGGACTTGGAGGATTTTCTGAACAGAAAATCTAGATAATGAAGACAACAATCAGCAAGATAAACAAAAGATATTCTCCACAGGCGATGAAGCTACATTCTGAAATATTTTCATTATATCGAAGTCCGTCAAAACAGTCTTAACCTGGCGTGAAATGTACAACATTAATTCACATAGTTCTCCCCAATAAGTTAACCTTAATACTTTGTATGGCATGGGAAGACTTTTGCAATCAAACTTGAAAGAGGATGACTCCCAGAGGGACTGAGGTAGAGATCATTGTTCTGGGACTTAGTTATTTGGTGCATTGGACACTCATGAAGAGATATACAGCTCTGTGGTTGCAGAATTTTGGTATAGCATGCATACGGTTCTCTGAGCAAGTACACATGCTGCTAGCTGTAGCAACTTGTAAGTAACACCAAGTGTTTGCCTGCTTCTTAGACAACTGGTGCCAACACCAGTGTGTTCTCCATACAGAGTGGTGTGTGTGCCCCATCCCAGACCATGGGAGCAGAAGAGGATTAACTTTCTAGCCCTCTTCTGATGTGTGGGTGAGAAGGAAGGTAGACTCTCTCAGTGCTGGCGATTTTTAGTTAAGTAAATTCCACCATGGCCATTCTCAGAAATAACAGGAAGACAATGTAAGGAAAATTACACTAGAAGAGTTGCCTTGCAGGTAATTGGTGTAAATGCACAGATAGACACGCACATAAACACAGACACACTCATACACACAACCTATTTATAGGACATATCCTTAATTCACCTACGGGTGACCTTCAAGTTCAGAAAAGCCCTTTGGCATCAGAGTAGAGAAGTGGCAATTTAACTCCTTCTCTTCGGTTTTGGAAGAGGCAGACAGGTAGAGCTGGCAAAACTTTGGGTTCAGGCTCAGAGGATCTGAGTTCAGATTCTGCATCTGCCACTTAACTGGTACCTGAGCTTGAGCAAGTCAACTTACCAGTCTGGAAAATGAGGACAGTGTGCCTCTCAGGATTCTCTAAGAGTCAAGTGAAAAACTGTATTGCAGTCCTTTGTAAACTGAAAATAAGCTATTTTTAGAGTCACAAACTTCTGAAGCTGTCCAAAAGCTATGATTTTACAGAAAAGTTAACCTCGGTTATCCAATCACTCCATCACCACCCATCCATGGAGTGTGGATATTTTCTGAAACCTGGCAAAAACATTGGTTAGAAGGACCAATCTTTAAAGACTTTCTGAAGTGCTTAAAGCTTGAGCTTGGAGTTAAACGCTGAGGCAAGTGCCCTTTGCCAGGTTTGTCTTTATCAGCGATTCCATCACATCTCCTATGGTTTCCCCAACTGTCCTTTTATATGTCCTTCTTGAGAAATCTTTAATTACCAAGGGAAAATATTTCTGTAACCCCAATGCTGCACAACTTCTTGGCAAAGGCTTGTTGGCTCAGGTGAGAATGTGATACAGTGTTAGAATCAGATATATAAGGGTTCAAATCCAGCCCCACCATTGACCAAAGCTATAGCTTCATTATCTGATGTCATCTCAATCTTAGCTTGGCCACCATGGCTCCTCAGATGTCAGATTACATCTGTGAAGATACCAATTCTATAACCTTTTGAAAGGCCTGGAGCTCTCCCTGTGATTGCTGGAGAATCTGAAACATATTCCTCAGTTTTATCTACCAAGCCTCTCCCGTGTTCCCATGGCTTTCCTGTCCTGCTTTGCCCTGTGACTCAGCCACTTTACCAACTCCTCAAAGAAACTTCCTTTCCTTGGTCTTTTTTTCATACCTTGGAGCCTTTCCTAGAGATTTTCAAGGATCAAAAGGAGGAGTCACCTCATGGAACACAAGATCTTCCACCAGCACCTCATTGCAGCCTCACCCTCTCTTCTTTGCCATTTCATGCCCAACCCTCTCTCTCCCATATAACAAGCTCATGCAGGTCCTTGGAAGCTCAGCTTTCATCCCAAGTAGGCTTGTCTAGAAATTCCTACTGAAAAGAATATCATGCAGACTTGAAAATTCTAGCAAAAACAATTGTCAACATTTTGGTCACAGTGGGGTTATTAATTTGTCTATTCTCCATGTGATTTGATCCGTGCTGACCTCCCAGACCTTACTGTGGACCTCCCTCTCTCACTCTCTGTGCTCCAGGTACACTGGCCTCCTTTGTGTTCACTAACCACAAGCCCATTCTCACATCAGAGTTTTTGTCCTGGCTCTTCCTTCTGCTTGGAAAGTCTTTCTTCTAGGCCTTTGCTGGTTGACATCTTTTCATCATTCAAGTAACAGTATTAGGAGATTAAGTAAAGAGGAATTTAGGGACCAAATCTTTGAAGGCCTTATAGACATCTTAAGGAGCTTGGACATTATCCTGAGGATAATAGAAAGCCCATGAGGGGTTTTAAGCAGGAGAATGATGAAATCTGATTACCTTGTTAGAGCATCACACTGGCTGTTCAATGAAGAAAGGACTGGGGCAAAGGATGTGCAACACGGAAGGCAGAAGACAAGACAGGAGGCTACTGTGTTAGTGGCTGAGAGAGGACGCGTCGGTGACTTGGACCAAGGTGGAGATAGAGAGAAATAGCAGATCTGGAAATAAAAATGACAGGACTTGCTAATGGATTGGTTTCATTCATTTATTCAATCATTTGGCAGTTTATTGAGCAACAAACAAAAATCCCTGCCCTCCTGGAGTACATTTTCTGGTAGATGGATGAAGAGATAAGTGGAACTGGGACATTGAAAAAGTAGTAGCATTTAAACACATGAAGGGAGAAAGGGTTCCAGGTGTGAGAACTGATACAAGCCAAGTCTGCAAGATAACATTCATTCGAAAACTACCAGTGTTCAAATCCAGCAAGTTCCAGCGAGGGGACTGTGGAAAGGCCTTAAGGGTTCTGGAACTCTTCCTCATGGCAAGAAAAAGTTAACGATGGTTTTTGACCAAAGATTCAAATTTAATTGAATCAAATGATCAGTGACTGCCTACGAAAAATGGAAAAGAATGCTTTGCAGAAGTCACTACAAAGGAAGAATTAACATGATCTGGTTGCTGGGTGTTAGGATCAAGGAGAAGAAATCATTCATCTTCCAATTTTATTTAATGGTCATTTTTATTTGGTTTAGCTAAATTTTTTGCATAATTCTCTTAAAATAGGATTTTATTCTAGTTGAATATCACAGTCCAACAAAACCATTTAATGTCAAAACTGTTTATGTATAAGTGCTTTTATGTTATAGTTCCTCTTCACTAACATACAGTAGGCAAACTTATAATGGCCTTCTCAAATTGATTAGGAAATTTGTTTTCCAGAAGCAACGTGGCTTGCCTGGGATCATTGAAAAGATGAATGGCAAAATAAAAAGTAGAATATACAATTGCATTTGGCTTGCTGCATCAGTGGCTGACTGCACACAACATCACTCTGTTGCTAGACCAGGCAGGAGACCCAATGCAGAATAGAAACATCTGCAGTTCTGCCTCTAAGATCCCAATATTGCATGAAAATAGTGGCTCAGACAGTACCAGTTCTTCCCAGGAACCCTCTGAGGTCAATACAGCAGACACATTACCTCAATGAGTAGCCTCAGAAGGATATCCTACAGTTCTAGCCATCTGGGAAGGAATCCTTGGCAAATTCTGGGATGCTCCAATGTGAGATCTGTCATGAAAGTGACTGTGACCTTGAGAAGTCAAGGTAACTTTAGGGAATCACATGAGGAAAAAGCAAAGCAAATGACCAAAGAACAGGACTCTGTGAAGGCGCCAGTGAAGCAGTTAGGGGCTTCCCCAGGGTCTCTGTGACTTAAGTTCAGGGTTCCCTCACTGTCACCAGCAACTGCGCACTCATGAAGAAATGGGAGAGTCTCTCTTCTTGTTTTCGCCAAATGTTCCTGTGAGTAAACCTTTTTATGGCTTCTGAACAAGTTCTCACCTGGGGTTAAGAGTGCGGACACAGTATCCCCCCAGCACCCGACCCTCTGTTTTGTCATTTGCCAACTGTCTTCCTGGGAATGATACTTCTTGAGCTGCCTTAATTTTGGCTTGTCCTCTTAAAGAGGCTAATTTCTTCACTTTAAAGATAAAACCCAGAGAATGGAGAAGGGGGATATGAAAATGATCCTAAGCAACAAAGAAGAAAGAAGGGGAAAGGAAAACCTAAGCTCTCAGATGGAAGAGCTTGAAAGTATTCAGAGGAAATGCAAAAATAAATCATTTTATTTGGGGTTAAGGTGGATAAATGGAAGATTTTTGGAAGATTATAGGACAACAGACAATTTTACAAATAACTGTGAGGAGACTGTAAAGAAAGAAACCATGACTTTCATATACTTGAAGATGAGCTGCCCAGAGGATGCAAATGGCTGCTTCTTCCCAGCTGGATTTAGACATTATAATTTCCAGTGATTTTGGCAATAACTCTAAAGTTTTCAATTAGCTCACTCTCTCCAGCTTGATTTTCTGTACAAATTTAACAGGTATTTGACCTTTAGCTACACTTTGCCATTGAAACTTGTTTTTCCAAAGTGCATGAGCCTATGAGCTTGGTTTCGTTTTTCCTCCCTGTGGGATGAGCTGATCCACCAGTTTTGCTAATCCAATTGGGTGCAGATGAAGCAGATCTTATTTAAGATATTTCTCAGGCCTATATGCAAACAAGACAAAACCATTATAAATAACAAATGCCCCTTAAAGGAAGGGGTAGGGGAATTGATTAGCAGGAAACAAAATATTCCCATGCGAAATTTTTTCCCTTATCTTTTTAAACCAATTATTTCATGGAAAATCCCATTGCAAGTGCTGTGTACACACTGAAGTCTTTCAGTAAGTTTAATCGTCACATAAAACTCATACAATAAGCCTCTAGATATAGCCTCAACTTCAGAAGATTTGGGTTGGTCTGCCAGGAGGTCCAAAATCTTAGGGAGGCAAAGTTACAACCCAGTTCAACCCCAGTTCAAGGAGCTTGTCACCTCCCATTTCAAATAAATAAGAACCAAGAAGGAATACTTTGCTATTCTTTCCATCTAAGGGAGTAGATGCATTTGAGAGTGGGGAAGTGATCTGCAGAAATGAGGAGAGCTGAACATATTCAGTTACACCCAGGGATCAAAGAACTAACTAATTTGAGGAGAGACTACACTGGCATCTTCGGCCCCCAAAATGCCTTTTTAAAAAAAATACACTAACTCAAAATAGTAAATGCAGCCTTGAGTATCAGGGTTTAAGAGAATAAAAGATAAAAAGAAAAGAACTTTGGAGAGGAGGCAATCTGTGGTGGGAAGAATGAAACCACAAAACTGTTTTAAGCACAGTGCTCCACTTCTTAATGTCAACCACAGATTGTTTGAGTCTGTGATCAAGCTCGGCCCTGGGGCTCCCAGGAGAAGGGCTTCCATGCTGGCCCAGCCCTGACTGGCAAAGATTGTCTGGGAGGGGTGTTTAAGAAAAGAGTAGGAGTTCTAACTTCATTCTCTCCAGTCTGAATGAAATGCAACTCCGTTCCATTCAGGTTTGTAAGGGTTAAGAAAACGTGTGTGCATTCTGGATACAGCTGGAAACCATTAACAGCTCTGAGACCATCTCAGTGACCCAGTTAGAGGGTGGGTGGCCTGGCCGAGATCCTGAATCCATGCACATGTACGTAATCACAGACTCTGAGCACTGGGCGGGGCTTTATTTCTACCTCCCACCCAATGTGGAAATCGCCTCTCCAACTCAACTGTTCAGTCTCTGCTTGCATACTTCCAGGCCATTCCCTGCTCATGGGGCAGCCCATTCCTACAAGGGCAAACTCTATTACTAAAAAAGTTCTTCTTGGCCAAACTTGCCTCGGTAGCAAGACTACCCTTTAGTCCTAACTCTGCCTCTGGTTTCACAGCACACAACAGTCCTACTTGTGAAGACAACTATCACTTGCTTCCAAGTTCTCTCCTTTGTAGGGCCAAATCACCCATATCTGACAGCCATTCATCACATTTGGTAGTTTCCAGACCCCTGCTGAGCCTGCTTACTCTTTGAACTGCGCTCCTGTTTCAGAGTCCCTTCTGAAGAATAGGGCCCAAAATGGAATACACTCCCAGCTCGAAGAGCATCAGTCTAGTGTCATCTAAGAGTTTTTGCAGGAAGTATTTTCTTTTCAGGGAAGGTGCAGCTGCTCTTCCTTGTAGGCCCTGCCATTTAGAGCATCTCCCTACCATACCCCTAGGCAAGCTTTCAGCTCCAGAAGACTTGCCTAATACACTGGACAGGACTAGCCTGGCAATTGCAGTCACAGAGCCAAAAAGGAAGACGGAAAGAATGAATGAAATCCTCTAGGTACTCAGCGTGGAGTTCCAGCTTTCCACCACATTGAGGAAGATAAGATCGCCCCCATCTTGACCATGGGTCTAGGACCCATCCTCTAGTACCAAGACAAAAGATCACTTTCATTTTCTATCTCCTCTGTCCAAAGACCTTCCATCTCCTCCCACATCCCACATGGAACACAAGCACTCAAGCCTCCTTCACTTGGCCTGGCCCCACCAATCTCAGCCCTCCCACCAGGCTCCTGCGCACAGCCTCTGCTGCAGCAGGCCACCCTTGTCGGAGCCGGTCCTGACCCCCAGGCCCATGCTCCCCTGCCTGCCTTTCCAGGAATAGCTTTCCTTCCCCCTGTAAGGTTGTCTGAGAGTCTTCTCTCTCCCTGGGCTAGCTCCAGAGCACCTGACAAACGAGGGCTCTCCAGCCATTGACTGCAGACGATATTTCTGGTCACTGGAAGTGGATCTTTTCCCAAAGTTCTCTTCAATTAATTGATTGTCTAGATTAATACAGGAATGAGCTTTTTGTTTTTGCTCTCAGCAGTTAAATGCAATGGAAGGTCTTTGTCAGTCATTTGGGCTGAGGAATGTCCTAATTAATTCCGTCTTTCCTTTCATTCTGTGGAGGGTCTCTAAGGTCAGCCCAGGCTCTGGCTTTCATAGATTAACTAAATGAACATTTTGGAACTAACAGAGTCACTCCATACATATGTAAGCTGATACCATAAGGTATAATTTTGACCTCATTTTATATCCTCAGCTGTGCCTCAGATCAACTGTGATGTCAAAGCTGGAAAGATAATCAATCCTGAGTTTGTTGTGAAATGTCCGGCAGGATGCCAAGACCCCAAATACCACGTTTATGGCACAGACGTCTACGCTTCCTACTCCAGCGTGTGTGCCGCTGCAGTTCACAGGTGGGCAGTTCCGAGCTACTTAACAACTAGCAATCAGGGTGTGGGCAGGGAGCCAGTGCCGGGTTGCCTGACTTAGCAAACAAAAATGTACACATTTAACTGAGCATCCTGTATTTCATCTGGCAACCGTATCCCATGGGATTCTGCAGGAGCCGTGCGTGGTCCCAGACTCCTTTTGCAGTGCTCTGTGGAGAGGGCAACTGGCTTCTCTTTACACCTTAGTGAAGATGGGAGGAAGATTCATGTTTGTGACAAGAAAACCGAAGTTCTTGATGATGTAAAGCATTTTTTTTCTACCTGTATGTGCTGAGCAAGGAAATACTAGAGATGAGACTAAGGAAGGCCCAGAAGTTTGTAGGAGAAATGTCGCAGCCATGGTGATGGCCTGAGACAAATGGAACCAGAAAAGTGAGAAGCAGGGGCAAGGTGGTATTGTTTGGTCAGCTGTTGGTCTGAGGTCCAGGCAGCAGGACAGGAGGCAGGGCATGCTTTGGACTAAGTCACTGCCTAAATGAGGAGAGGCAAAAGTGACTGTCACAGAATCCTCAAACCTCTTTTTTTAGGCTTAGAGTCAAAACACAGGAAATGTCTATTTATTTAATATTTTTGATAAGGTTAATGTGTATGTGTCAAGCACCTCACCTGTGATATCTTACTTAAACCCCACAATTTCCCTATGTGGTATGTACTACTGTTATCTACACCTTAAGGATGAAGAGAAGTTGAATAGCTTTTATAAAGCCACACTATCAAAATTTAGTATCAGAGTGGGAACTCGAACCCAAGCCCAGGGCCTGCGCTTCTAACCACCACCCAGCACTGCTTTGAGATGTAGCTCCAGAGTCAGGACTTGGATAATGGATACTAGGTAAAGTTACTGAATTATTTAGGCTTCTGGTATCTTTTTCCTTTTCCTTATTTGTATACCAGTCATTTGATTGTTCGTTTGTATCTCTGCCAGAGAGAAGGGAGAAGATGTAAAATACATTCCTTTCCAAGGTTTCTAGTCAGTAGCTTCTCTGAAATTTGGAGAAGCAGTAAGAAAAAAAATCTATGTGTAAAATAAGAATGAAGAATTACTAGTAGATTTTGTTGGCCACACTCCTCTTCCCTCCCCCCCCACCCCGCCCCACTGCAGAGGGATGATGAGCTAGCTGATTTTTTGACACGGGCATGACTATGAAAGCTCTATTAAGGATAAGTAGTGGAATATTAAAGAAACACAACACTAAATGCTGTTTCTTACCTCCAGACTATGGAATAAAAATATTTTGCATTCACTCTGAAGTCAGTTTCATGCAAAAAGGAAAGAAGTCTATACATCTACACACACATGCATGGGCACAAATACACATGTGCATGCCTCCCACACATACTTGCACACATGCATGCTCATATCATCGCTGCACGCACATGTGCATGCCCTTGCAGCTCCACCACATCAGCACTCCCTGGTCTGCGATTCAAGATGGTTGGCACGGGCTTTCTCTGGCACTGGCTGGCATGTCCTATGCAGGACAGAGCCACACGAGTTAATCTGACCTCACCAAAGTTGTCATCATAATGGCAGTAACCTCTTACACTGTGATTCTCTTTTTAGCGTCATCTCAACCCTATGAGGCTGCTGTTAGCATCCTCATTTGTCAGAAGAGAAATTAAGGTATAGGGAAGTTAATTAAACTGCTAGTGAGTCGCACATTCAGGGGTAGAACTCACATTCATGACTTGCAGCCCAGACCTTGGGTGATGCCTTTCTGTAGGAATAGGGTGTTCCAGAATTGCTTAATGTACAAAGTGAGGGTGTGAGGGGATTTGCACTTTGGGGCATGAAGAGCTGGCAAAGGGTTTATGACAGATGGACACCCCTCTGGAGAAGGGCATTGACGGGGACCAGAACTCAGGAATCACAGCATCTGGGTTAGAATCTAGGAATTTGCTGGGAAGAACACAGATGAGGGTAGAGGAGTGGAGGAGAGCAGCTTGAGTGTTTCAAAAAACAAGATATGCTCCTTGAGCAACTGAGTGTCATTGAAGATTCAGGACCAGTGTCTCAAATAGTGGGAAATTCTATTTGGGAAGAAGTATCACTGCCCATGGGGCAGATGAATAGGGGTCTTCAGGAAGAAAAATAGATTTTTTTTGGATGCAATAGAAGAAGTCTGCTTTCAGAAGGCAGGATTTAAGACAGAAAACATAAGTAGAAAGTGCACGAGGGGCCACCTGTCACTGTCCTGCCAGAGCCTTCCTCCAGCATCTGCTGTGACTGTCTCCTGCGTTCGCCTCCTGGGACTGTTGGCACCTCCCGTAGGTTACAGACCACTGCGCTCCCCAGGAAATGCCCTTCTCTAAGAGAATGTCTGGGAACATAGGCATCCTCAGTGAAGTCCACAAGATGAGGCTTCTCTCTCTTCAACAACAACTGGAACAGCTCATGGGAACACAATAGGTCTACATCCTCACCTTTCCCAAAGTCTAGGTTTTCAGTCCCACATAACCTTCTCAAGGGATAGCAGCAGCCAAGTCCAGCTTGAAAACCCCCTGGGCCCTCCATGCGCCTTTCAAACAGCCTGAGGAAAGCTCAGCATAGCCCCCTCCCCTCACTCTGAGTGGCAGCTACAGTGAGTGCTCTGACTTAAAACAAGAGCAAGTATGTGCCCGCGCACACATAGGAGCACACGCGTGTGTGCACGCACACACACACACTTCCTCAATACAATGCAATATAAATCCAAGAGCAGAATAGTTTCTCTGGGGGGAAATAAAAAGCTGAAAGTTATTTTTATTTTCCCCATTAATCATAAGTAAAGAGACCATGGGGCAATTCTTTTCAATAATGAGAATTTCCTGCCTATACCATTGGTATGCTGGTAAACATGGCTGATTTACCCATTTTTGTGGTATAAATACTCCCGTCATGTCTGATTCCACACTAGTGGTGTGAAATGAACCAGCTCCCACAATCCCAAAAGCTTAACAATTGGCTTTGGAAAGCAGAGCCCACACACCACTGACAAGGATTCTAATACAGAAGCATAAAACATAGCCCTTTTCATCAGAAAATTTCCAGTCTACTTGGGAGACAAAACTAACTCAATAAATTTTTAGGAAATAACACAAGACCAAATAAAATCTCAGTTGTGAGACAGAATTTTAAGGTGGTGTTAGGAAGGAGCCTGGCAAAGTCGTGTCTGAGTCTCTGCAGAGAAGAAGGTGTTAGGGACCAAGTGAGGCAGAAGTGGGAGCCAGGTTGTCCAGAGCAAACAGAGCAGCCGGAACACAGAGACAGGTAAGCGAGGGAGGTGTGGTCTGTCAGGGCAGCTGGGGGAAGTGAGGGAAGGGTTCTGAGAGCTCCAGAGAGAAAAGAGGGTGGGACTGCAAAGATGTTTAGGAGTTAGCTTAGGGAGGTACCTGTGCTTTTGAACCCTGAGAGGCAACTGTGACCACGTGAGACAGACCCAGGATTCCAGGTCAGTTAGACCTGGGTTCAAATCCCCATCTTGCAACTTACTGGTTACAAAACCTGGAGTCACTCAACCCATCTAAGCCTGTTTCTGTGAACTGGGAATAACAGCATTCGTTTCATTCCACAGCTCATAGGTTTGCTGAGGGGACCCAGGGAGACACCATGTGGGATTGATTTTAAAGCAATTCAGTGCTTTAAATGTCAAGTATTATTATTGCTTTCTTTTCTTCTGGACCATGGGGAAGTTGAGCATTGGAAGTTGTTGATTCACCATAAAGTGGGAGAGCAGGAAATGGCAACTCTTATTCCTGAAGGGAAGGAAGGGTGTTGATAAAAACAAGTCTAAGTACTTTTTTAAGCTCTCCTGTGCCATAAATTACAGAAACCCCAAAAAGCTATTTTAACCTCTGGGGCAAAGAAATGATGACGTGAACGTGATATTCAAGAACAGAATGGAGTCTCTGCCTCACAGAGAAGGGAAGAGGTAGATACCTTAGTTATGTCACATCGGCATCGAGAACCAACAAAGTCCTAGAAATTAAATAAACAATTCCAGTCTTTGAGGACTCTCTTTGATGAGTTTAATTTAGCTCCTTCCCTGGCCCAAAATAAAAGGAATAATTTGCTTTCCAAAACGTCATCCCACACACACCCTGTGAAATAACTGGAGTCATTCTGTGATGTCGCTAAACCAAACCGGAAATTGTCAGGAAAGAAGTATTACTTAAAAGAATAGTGGGAACGAGGAAACCAAGGAAAAGAAATCTGAGGTGCGGTGGCAAAGAGAAATCCCTGACTGACTGAACGGTCAGGTGCTGCGATAAGAAAAAGAAGGACACTGGAGCCGGGAGGTGAGCTTCTGGGCCGAGGCCTGGTTCTGGGGGTGGGCTGCAGGTTAAGGGAAACCTTTTCTTAATCTCACTGCTTTTCTAGCTCTAAATAAAGATAGAAGCTGGTTTGATATCTGATTGATCAGCTCAAATAATATTTTTTCTGTTCCTCCTTCAAAAAAAATGTTTTTTCTCTTCATAGCGGTGTGCTCGATGACTCAGGAGGGAAAATACTTGTTCGGAAAGTAGCTGGACAGTCTGGCTATAGAGGGAGCTACGCCAATGGCGTGCAGTCCTTATCGCTGCCGCGCTGGAGAGAATCCTTTGTCGTCTCAGGTATGCCCACACCTGGGGGTGCTGCCGCACACGGGGGCTTGGGTTTACATGATCTCGCGGGACAAGATGTGCTCTTTTCAAGGTGCTGTTAGTTTTAATTTATGGCCTACCCCATTTCATGAAAATCTGAAGCATTAGTTCTTCTGATAATTAATATCATGAAACAATGAATTATAATTACAGTGATAAATCACTGCGAAGTCTGGAAGTTTTAAAAGGCTCCAATTACTCATTTTAAACACAACTGCAGCTATCTGTAAGCCCAATCAAACTTTTTAATTAAGTGAATTATATTTAATAACCTGAGTTTTTAACTACTCCTTTTGTTAGGCCAAATCAGTTTCATATCTAGAACCTTATTCCTTGAGATTTCTGGTAAACAAATAGATAGTGTCATGGGCTCTTAGAGAATTGAGCAAGAGTTTTATTCGAGATTTATTTTTATTTAATAATTGTTTCGCTAGTTCATCAATTCCCACTATGTAGCTTCACTGGATCTTCATCAATAATCATTTTCACTTTTTTCCACCTTTTCCAAAGAGGTAATGTTGGTGAGCTAATAATGACTAGTGTGATTTCACAGTGAAAAGGTAACCAAGTACCTTTGTGTTACTATGACCTCCCCCCCCCTTTTATATTAGGGAATTTCCCCAACCTAACCTTTTATTTTAAAAATGTTTTAATTTACAGAAACATTACAAGATTATTAGAGTGAATACCTATATTGCCTTCACCTAGATTCCCCAGTTATTAATGTGTTGCTACATTTGCTTTATCTACTTATCCACCTATTACCTACATGCATTTGTCCGAACCATGTAAAAATAAGCTGCAGGCATCAAGATACTTTATCTTCAGCACACATCTTGTAAGAACAAGATCATTTTCTCAAAAAACCACAATGCCAACACCACACCTAAAACATTAACACTGACACAATATTATCTGATACATAGTTCTTATTCAATTGTATCCAATTATGTTAAAATGCTCTTCAGAATAATTTCTTCTTTTTTTGGATCCACAGTCCAATCAAAGATCATCCATGGCTTTAGTCGTCAAGTCTACTTAGTGTCCTTTAGTCTGGAACTGTCTCATCACATTAGCTTTTTGGTCATGAACAACAATGACATTTTTGATGCTGTCCCATAACCTGGATCACAAACATATCCAATTATATCCTCATTATTGGATTCAGGTTAAATATTTTGGCAAGGATGCTACTACACAGGTAGCATCACAGCATGCCTATTACATCCCATCACAATGACTGTATCGGGAGGCACATAATGTCAACATGTCTGACTATTGGTGAGACTAAATTTGATTATTTGAACATTTTACCTTATCTCTCCATGGTGAAGATACCTTGTAATTAGCATGCAGTCTTTGGGGTGATACTTCAAAACAGCATGAATAGCTTGTTTCCCAACGAATCACCCAGTGGTTTTGACATCTAATTGATGATCCTTGCTGTAGCAAGAATCACATTAGTAATTGCAAAATTATACTTGTTCTAAGTCTGTCACTTATTCCACATTCATTAGCTAGTATTTTTGTATAAAGAAGAACCTTTCCCCCCTCTGCACACTTAGAGTTCACATCAGACTGGTTTCTAAGTCAGAGAGTGGAAAGTCATCACCACAGTACCATGAGGTTTGTCTTGGAACAAAGAATTCAGAATAGGGGGATTGTGAAAATGCTAATGTCTAGAATACAAATTTGTCGAGCCTAGAGAGAAATATAATCTCCACATAGGTGTTTACCAAGTAGCTCCTGGCTAAGTAAGAGTATTTTGATCTAAAGTATTTCACCTGCAATCTAAGAATCCCAACTGAGGTTTAAAAGAAAAATTAATTCCATGAGACTACCAATTTGCTGAGATTATTCCCTATAAATCTCAACTTCCATGTTACCTCATTCCATGTATTGAATTTAGCTGAACTTTTTTTGCCAATAATAAACATTTGTGCTTCTGCCGCGGTGAGGAGTATCTTTCGAATGGACAAGTTGGAGAAGTGTCGTGAAGCGGAGGAAGGGTGTCAGCTGACTGGGGGCCAAGGCGCGCCCCTGCCCCTTCCAATCTGTTGTTCAGAATCACGTCGGGATCCTCCTCAGGTGGCCCAGCTGCCTCCAAGACCTTTCTTTGTGTTTTTATGTCTAATTGTCACGTGTCACGTGTCACGGCACTTCTTTACTTAATTTGCATTGGTCTGGGAGGGGCTGGAGAGGGGAACGTGCATTTTTGGTTAGCAAAATCTTTCGAAAGTCTAGGGATGGAGAAGGTCAGAGGGGGACCTCCTAAAGCTGCCCATTTGTTTTTCCATCCACATTTCAGAAAACGGAGCTCACGCTCCTTCCCCTTCTGAATAGACACAGGAAGAACCAGAGGATTCCAGAAGGTTAGGAAGCAGAGACCTTGTCTCTGCAGCGCTCTGTTGCTGAAGCCAGGCCACAGCCAAGGGCCCTCCATGAGTCTGAAATGACCTCCATTGTGGTCCATTGGGGTCAGGCCCCGACCCGGGCGGAGGACCTAGAGATGCCAAGCTCGCTCCCAGGTGACGCTAAAGACATGAAGTAACTCCTGCAAGCCCAAACGTTTTGCTTCATCCCCACTTTGAGTGACATTTATTGGTAATACCAGATAATTTTTCTTACATTTCTACAGTGATATGTAGCTTCAAAACCCTTAACTTTGTTTCCATGAGAGCCTACAACGGTGTGTAGTAAGTCGGTCCACATCAGTGTGCATATTTTCTGAAGGAAAAAAACCAGGAGTTTCAGAGGTTGAGGTAGCTAACCAATGGCAAAATAGAAACAAAAGTGTATATATTTCTTAATAGTTTATATATTTTTTCAGTTATAGTTTACATTCAATATTATTATGTATTAGTTTCAGATAAAAACCTATATTTTCTTACTCTCAATCCCAAACTCTTCCTGAGACCCCATTATTTTGTCTGCTTTGTGACCCTATAATCTTTTGTGACAAAATCATGTACTAGATCCTGTTCTACCCACCCCCAGGCTCACCATTTAGCAATCCTCCCCATCTTCTCCCTACCCCCACCTTATAAAAATATTCCCTCACACTGAGAATTATAATGTCTTCATTATTAGATGGAGATATTGCATAATGGGTATTTGAATTTTAACAGAGATCTAAGCATTAAGACAGCCCTTCGCTGAATAAATATTTACTGAGCTTCTGCCACAGGTCAGACGCTGCTGCAGGCACTGGGAATTCAACAGTGTGAGACAAATGACCTGCCTTTGGGAAACTCTATTACATTCCAGAGACACTTTCTGTTTCATGGTGAAGCTTCCAGCATGACCTCGTGGCGGGGGAAGGCTGCAGGTGACAGCCTTTCGGGCAGTTTTCAGTCCTGTCTGGCTTGGCACTTGCTTACCCAGCCCCTATCGCCTGACTGGTTTTGTCTGTCATGCCTCCATTATTTCCCTGATACACATTAGCATTCCCTCGCCTGGCCTGGCATCTAAACTTCCTCTCTCTGGGTGGGAACACATGCGTATTTTCAAGGCTGATCCATATTTACCTACTTTCAGGTGTCCGTGGTGCCATGGAACCCCCAACCCATCCCACAGGGTCCATGAACACGAGAGGCGGCCACTCTGGCACAGCCAGCCTGGGACCAGAGCCTTCGGGCATCTAAAGAGGAGCATAGGGAACGTTTATACACCCCTCTCCTGACCTAATTAAACATTCGAAGCCACGTGTATGAAAAACTCAGGTTCCACGTCCCATCTTCATGGGCAAAACAACATTTGCTAATGCTAACTCTGAGTCATGGAGATTTTATTGCTTCCCTTTGAATACTAATAAAGCACAGGCTACCCTGGAAAACAAAATGCTGCTTGACTTTTGTATTATAATCAACAATTCAACATGGGTAGACTGACTGATCTTATTGAACTCAAGAAAGATCAATTGGAAGGAGGGAATCAGCTTATCAGAACAGAGCCATCTAAAACCTCTAACCCTAGAAATAAAATCTTTTCTTTTTCTCTTTTTGCAGAAGGTAAACCCCAAAAGGGCATAACCTATCCATCAGCTCTTACATATTCATCAGCTAAAAGCCCAGCTGCCAAAGCAGGCAAGTGTTCATGAGTGATTTCATCTAAATCTTCTGAGTTCGTAAACATGCATTTATTGTTTTTTAAGGAGATAGTGTAGAAATGAACATCTTAACCAGTCGAGGCCCACTGACTGCAGGAATATTTTAACCGATGCCAGGAAGAGGGGCCCAGGAATCAATGGGATGTGATGGCTGGGACTGAGGGGCAATGCTTTATTTTTAGTTTTCTGTTTTCTGCAATTCCAAGATCGTCTCTGTGTTTGCATCATTTTCATTCAGATTTCAAGACTGTTGCCTTGAATGTTATTGTATTGTTCCTTTAGAAGATGACATTCTGTCTGGAAATATTCCCTGGCAGCTGAAAGGCAAAAGGCTGTCTTCGCTTAGGTATGAAATGAAGGGAAGCAAAGAGAATGATGTGGTTTATGAGATAACAGCACACAGCTAATCTGCATAACCCAGGCCAGAGACACACTATCTCTGAGGTTGTGCCGGCCGAGCATCGTGTGAACCACAGAGGCGGTGCAGGCACAGGTAGACCTCAGGCCAAGAAAATACCTTTTTCTAGGCTTCTCCCTTAAAGCAGGAAGAGGGCTATGCAGTGTTGTATCTCTGGGAATACTTTGATTTCCCACACAAAGGGAAGCTGTGAGTTGCGTTATAATGAGATCTTGTATTGCCTCCAGAAATTTGATGGGCTAGCTGATTTTGTTCATGCAATTCAGGAGAACATGGTTTAAGACTAGCAATAGAAGCCAGCATTTATTGAGCATTTGCTGTGTGCCAGAAACTGTTCCAAGAGCTGATTATTGCATTTAATCACCCCAACAATACCATGGGTGCGTACTATTCTTAGCCCTAATTTACAGTTTTAGAAAAATGCAGCACAGAGAAGTTTAGTAACTTGCCCTTTGTCACACAGCTAGTAAGTGACAGAGCTTAGAATCAAACCCAGACAATCTGGCTCCAGAAACCTCTCTCTATACCATCAATCTGTATTTTTACTGCTAATAACAGTGGATATAAAGAGTCCTGATTTGAGAAGCCTTGGCATTCAAATAGAAAATGTTTTTCATTTTTTCCCCTAGTTACTTCTCCAACTGTATCTTTAATGATGTCTTAATTATTCTGGTAATGTAGACTTTGGGTTGAAGTGCAAGGTATAGCCGATCCCCACCCCTACCCCCAAGCTGGCAGCAGATGGTGGTGGCTCAGGGACCATTCCTGAGATGCCCCCTGTCCTCTTTTGGTGTGGGCACAGAAAATAGGAATAGGTGACAAAGGTGCCCTAAGTGGCCCATTGATGGAGGGAGAGTGCCCCTAGCCTCTCTGTTGTCTCATCGAAGCCAGCAGTTCTCAGGGATTTCTGAGTAGGTGATACGTGTAGGTATATCTGGAGCCAGGGGACAGTGTTCAGCTGCATCCTGGTCTCTTCTTGTTGGGCCAGAGATCCATGCTCCACCGCTTTCGCTGAGTAAGGTGTCTGTTCCTTAGCTCAGCAGCCTCTGGGTAGCCCCTTTGCACAGAGCCATGGGAATGGCTGGGGCTCTCTTCTTCCCTTCAGGGGTTAGAGGAGAGCAAGGATAGGGTGAGGTGTCCTTTCTCTTCCCATTTTACTTCACCTTTGACCTTCTGAATCTGCACCCCTCCCTGCTTCAGAAACAATCTCTATGTTTAGGTAAGCCCCCCAACTTCAAGGACCACATGTCAAGCACCCCCTATTTTTATACTGAGAAGGCGAGTACTTCCAGACTCCAAAAATACCTTTTCTGCTTCTGCACTGCTCCAGGTGGGTCCTTGGGTGCTGTGGCTCAGAAAGATGAGGGGGGGAAGAGAGGCCCGTCTCCCCTCCCTGCAGGCCCCTGTGGCCTTAGTGAGCGAGTCCCTTGAAGCCCCTTTACTTGGCTTTTGGGGAAAACAAAGCATGAAGGAAAGGAGGAAAGATTCTTTCACCCTGAACACTGCTGTCCCCAAACAGTGGCTACTAACCCCTCCTCTTCTTCTGGTCCTTTCCTTCTGCTGACTGGCCCTGGTGAGATGGGGTCAGTGATCATGCGGGTTCTACTCAAATGGCCCCACCTGTGGGAAGTTCAGTGGCACCTCTCCCCATTTAGAACATGGTACTGGCCCCTTCTGGCTTCAGCTCGGGGCCTTAGCCAGAATCCAGACAACAGGGAGAATTGGGACAACCACCTGCAATGTAGCTATCAATGACCAAAGGAGTTTTTTCTGTGCCAGATGTCTGTACTTCATAGTGACCCTGAGGCAGAGCTCACCACCATCCACCCCCAGCAAGTACTTGTTCCATGTGCCTGCGTCACTGACGTCCAAGAGGAGTGTGGGGATGCCAGGCAGGCTTTCTTGCACATAAATTTCAAATCAGCAAAAGCCATAGTTAGAACATCAGATCAAGTATTGCTAGTGATGTCACTTGTCCCTCCACCAAACCATCTCAACCTTCAATGACACTCTCACTGGGCATTAACTATCCTATTACGAGATCGTGTATAGTTGTCATAGTGGGAAAAATTAAGTTCACTCATTCATTTATTTAATAACCAGATATTGAGCGCTTTCTATGTACCAGGCACTGAGCTAAACTACAAGAATTCCAACAAAAAAGGGATACCTGGGATCTTGCTCAGCTTCAAAATTCAGGGGTATCTCTTTAAAGAGATAGTCCCACCATGGGTTAAATTTCACCAACAAAAAATTCCAGTGAGAGCCGTAAAAGGACGACCCCTGTGTTGCTGCTCTTTCTTAGGTGATAAATTCCTGTAGAAACTGGGGGAAAGCAGGAGAGTTGGAGATGCGAGGGCCAGCAGCGTCCAGGTCTCAGCATGCCCCTATAAAATGCTTCTTAATCGCTCCAAGAATGTGTGTTAACAGGTAAATCAGGTTAGGATGACCCCACAAAGCATAACCGCTTTCTTCCGTGGGGAATTCTCTCACTCGAACAATAGAAAGTATCTTGATTTGCCCTGGGCAGCTCCTGCTGAGGACAGACATTCCTGAAATGTAAATGCTGTTCGCCCAGACAGCAAGCGACCATAGGCAGCCCGCTGTTATTTGGCTAGAGCCTCAAGCTACTCTGAGCTAAATAAAAACAGGCAAATGTTTGATTGATAATCTGCAAGTAATGTATACTGTCAGTTTATTTATATATTTCTCTCCAAATTAATAATTATATCCCATTTCATAAAATATACAAGTGATCCTATTAAATGGCTTTTCCCTATACAAATGAGGTAGGTTGAACCTGGGGCTGCATCTCCCTAACGAAACATTAATGCTGGTAGCATTTACCAGAGGTTAAGACAGAAGAGTACTTGAGAGAAATTAGAAACTTCCCCAAGACTTGTTATGAAAGCTCAATTCCTTTAAAGTAATGGAAATGTCATAAATCACAGGTTCGGCTTTGCCCAAGGATGGCATGAAGACTGGCCGGACCCCGGAGGCTGCTGCCAGCTCTTTAGCGGTTTATCTGGCACAGTCCACAGGCTGATTTAAAGGTGGAACAGGATAAATGAGGGACCTGCATCCTGCTTTGACAGGCCAGTGCCTACAGGAGCATCCCCACACCAGGGCGCTGTTGCTGACCTGCTCTCCCAAGTCAATGCTTTGACTGCTGCAGAAGGTGCCAGTGTCAGGGTGAGGAAGTGAACGGGTGCCGGTGTTGGGCAGTGGATCTGAACACCCCACCTACACATTTCTCTGCAAAGTTGGTCCAGGGCCACAGTAGACAGTTTTCTCAGCATGCTGAACAATGTGAACAGGGAAGTTGGATGGTTCCCATGAAAGTGCAGCACCTTCTTATCTCAGGTGCTATCCTCTAGGCCTGCTGACCTGTGTACCAAAAATACACCAGCCCTGAGCCAAGTTAAGGCTGGTGCTGGGATGCTGTCATAGGCTGAAATATAGCCCCCCTCGCCCCTAAAACGTCCATGTCATAATTCCTGGAACCTGTGAATGTTACCTTATATTGCAAAAATGGCCACTGCAGGTGTCATTAAGTTAGGGATCTTGAGAGGGGGAGATGATCCTGAATTATCTGGGTGGGCCCTAAATGCCATCACATGTGTCCTTGTAACATGTGATGAGCTTTAACACACACACAGAGGAGGTCAGCGGAACAGAGAGAAAATTGAGGACATTGGCCTTTAAGATTGGAATAGCATGGCCATGAGCCAAGGTATGCCAGCAGCCACCAAAAACTGGAACAGGCAGGAAACAAATTCTACCCAAGAGCCTCCCAAGGGAGCACAGTCTGGCTGACACCTGGAGTTCAGCCAGGTGATACTGATACCCAACTCCTGGCCTCCAAGACTGTAAGAGGACATATTTCTGTTCTTCCAAGCCACCAGGGTTGTGGCGATTCATTACGGCAGCCTAGGAAACGAATTCAGGTGCTCAGATATAGAAGCTGGCAGAACCCCCTCCATGGGTCCAGCAGGCATCTGTGAGGGGCCTATTGCCCTCCCACGACTGGGGTGCTCTTCGTTTGTGGGACCATTTTGTACCTTTTTCTGGCCCAAACCCATGGTTCTGAAGACAATCCCCAATGCCCAGTGGGTAGCCACTTTTCCCCTTGCTCTGAACCTTCAGAGATACTCTCAGGGCACCGAGAGCAGTAACAAACTGAGACTCATTTAAAATCGCGAAAGCAATCTACATTGTTGCACGTGGATGAAGGCACAGTTTGGAAGCAGAGTCAACATGATCTTAAAAGCTAGTTAGTTCTGTTACTTCATTTGACAGGTGAGGAAACTGAGGCCTGGAGGAGTTAGTTGACTAGTCATGAACCAGCCTAAACTAGAAATCTAGAATGCATTCCCTAAAAGTAAGTCATAACGAAAGCCAAGAGTACCTTCTATCTGTAGTCTAGTGCTAATTAAAACACCAAAAAGGTACGTTCACGACCCATCTCCTTCTAGCATCTGGAAAATTAATTTGGTGATTAATCATGTTGCTGCTTTGTCTACATTTTTGAGGCTTGAACTGTCGCTTAAGTACCTTATTATTATTTAATCTTTGGTTTGTGTATCGGTTTATTGCTCCATCTATATTGTGCATCCCTGTAGGGCAGGTGGGCTTTGTCCATAAGCTCGTGTTCAATAAACACTTATCTTATTTCTGTCCTGAAGAGCCTCCTGGCTATTTGATAGGCCCCAGTGTAATTTCATTTTCTTACAGGTGAGACCACAAAAGCCTATCAGAAGCCACCATCAGTTCCAGGGACAACTGCACAGCCAGTCACCCTGACGCAGGTACTGGGGACCACCCCAGTGGAAGGCACCCACACCACCTTGCCAAAGCCATCCTCGTCTATGGATTCTACCACCAGCAGCCCCAGACCACAACCCATAGGCCACGGGAGCCAGGAGCCGGGTCAGTAGGTAGACTGTGTTTCCACATGCAGGAAAGGAGGAGACTGGTTGCTAGATCAGCCCCTCTGTCTGAACGCCTGTGTGCAGTGAGCTTCTCCCACCTCTAGAACTGGGTGGGCGGGGGAGGATGCCCGAGACCTGCGCCAGGGGTATGTGGTTGTGTTCTCCCAAATTTAAGGGGTAAACCCGAGCCCAATAATAATAGTTTAGGATCAAGCTAAGAGCTAAGCAGACCCATTAGAAGGCGCTTAAAATAGATTCAATAATAGGACCTTTTTTAACATACTTTTGAAGGTGGGCTGTCACATGAAACTTTCCCATTACAAAATCCCCATTTCTCCCAATGCTTAGTTGAAGGGATAGGAGGTTTCTATGTAAATAGTCTTAAGTTCTGTTTTAAGTGACAAATTATAGACTCCTGGAAGTTTTCAAATTAGAAACAAACAAAACCAAAAGAATCCCTTTAGGAAAGGCCAGATAGCTAAAACTTTTATTCCTTTTTCTGATTACTTTTTGTCTGACTACTTGTATCAATTTCCTAAGTCATGTTTCAGGTTTTACCAAAGTCCAGTTTATGGAATCAGTCTCAGTATTACCTCAAACAGAACCTTAGGAGCTCATTGATAATGCAATCTTCAGTTTCTGTGTAAGCCACCCTGGGCTAATAAGTGCCTACCTCACTTCTAAAAGTCTTCTGGTAAGGGGGTGGGAAATTCCGCTGGTGAAGTGCCACTATTGTCTCAGCAATATGTTCTAAATATTTCCCACCTGGTGCCACTGTTTCCTTCAAGGAGGAGTGCTCAGAACTTGTTCTCTTCAGCCTCACCTCCATCTTCCAAACATCACGGCCAGGTTGCAATGGCCCCTCCCTCCATATCAGAGCCCAGCCAGCTCTCTTTCCATCTTTTATTTAACAAAAACGAATAGCACTCTCAACGTGTTACACACTTTCCTGACCGTCTTACAGATATTAGGCTATTAAAACCTCAGAACAACCCTCTCAAGCAGATGCATGACCTTCAATTTGACTGACCCGTTGTATCGATGAGGAAACCAAGGAGGAGGACGGTGAGGACACTAGCCCCAAATCACACGGCTAGGCAGTGGCTGGGGTTTGAGCCCCAGCAGCCTGGCCTTCCTGTGACCCCCTTGCAGGAGGCATCCCTGCCATAAACCAACACCTAGGCACTGATGAAGTGTCACAGATACAGGGCCTGACCCACCTTGACATGGAGGGGGTGGGTGGCAAGACGAGAGGGTGTTAGACACAGTCAACTCCTACCACGATTAAGAATGACTAATGGGACGTAGACAGTCCGTACTTTCTGTGTGCCAGGCAACCTGCGTGCATTATTTTATTTAATCTTCCCAACAAACCTAGGAAATAGAGATGATGATTATTCCATTCAATGAACAACTTATGGAAGAAGCTATGATATAAAGTCTCCAAATGAAAATACCATGCAAATAATTTCTGAAATACAATAGACACTCCCCGACCATCCTGTCCCTGTTCAACGCAAGCTGATATGAACATGGGCACTCTGTGCTGAACAGCAAAAGGGAAACACTTAGGAAGCATGCCGGGGGCCGGGGTCCCACTGGCAGACGTTTTCCTTTCTCTTAATTTTAGGCTCCAGACTTTTAGAGCTCTTGATTCTTTCGAAGATTTTTGAGTAGCTGAGTAAGTTGTTGTTTGCTCCTAGTGTCTCCTTAGAGGACATCAATTTTTGCATAACACATATAATTAAACATGTGGCATATTTGCTTGGCTACGCTGGAAGCTTGGAAATCCTGTAACAAGTTGGGCCTGTGCTTATGGAAAACCTCAAGCAACTTGAAGTAGTGGCTCCCAACCTGGCAAAGCTTCATTATTCCTGGCTTGGGCACAGGAGCCTTGGACGACAGCCTCCCCACCCGTCAGCGTTCCCTCTTCATCCTCGTCCAGCGCCCGCGCCCCTGCGGCCCCACAGACTGCTGGACAAGCACTCCAGGGGCAAGCGTCCACGCAGCATGCCCTGGAATTGCTAAGAAAGGAGCCAGACCAGGGAGGGGGAGGAAGAGAGGACTTTCAACAACTTGTACTGCCTACTCGAAGGACTTTCTTTAGGACTGAAGAAAAGTGAAAAGTGATGTGTGAAAACCTACATCTTTTTATCACAACGACTTCACTCAGATACTTTTCACACACCATACAATTCGCCCATTGAAAGTGTGCAATTCAATGGCTTTTAGCATGTTCACAAAGTTATGTAATCATTACTACTATCAATTTTAGAACATCTGATCATCTAAATAAGAAACCCTGGACCCCATCAAGTCACTCACTAGGTCACGCCCACCTCTCCCTCCCCCAGCACTGACGTACCACCAGTCTGCTTTCATGAACGCCTACCTTAACATACGGCTACAGATGTTCGTTGTAATATCCTATGCCAACTATATTAAATAATATTCAGTTTACAAATAACTCCTTTGTGTCTTCAAATGAGCTGGAAATACTCTGCCAATTATAAGAGAATAACTCTACTGCTAATAGCAAGGGAGGTGCTGTTACTGTATTTATCAAGGGTGGTTTTTTCTCTTATTTTGACTATAGTCAGAAGATTTGAGAAGTGACTTGGATAAGGGTGTTCTAACTCACTTATTTATTCAACATATATTTATTGAGTGTTTACTACGTGTCAGACACTGTTCTAGGATCTTGGGCTACTTGAGTGAACACATCCCACCAAGGTCCCTGCAGCAGGTCACCTCAGCCTAAGACACCTGAGAAGTGTGCAGCTGGAACAGGAGCAGCCTGCATTTGGGGTCCATGAGTCATCTGTGCTCTACAACGAGGTGCAGAGCTGCCTCTCATACAGGACATAGGAACTTGGAGGGGTTTCAGCAGAAAGCAGAAAGTGTGTGGCAGGAAAAGACAGGAGAAGAGGACTGAGGTAGGTGGAAGGGCTCCAAGAGAGATAGGGCTGGACACCAAGTCCTCAGACCCCCTAACTGATCCATGAATGTGCAAAGTTAACAAGATATTGAGGAAAAAACTCAAGGCTGGGGGTAAGGGATCCAAGAGCCAGAGCGACAGAGACCTCCTCTCCCAGGCAGGAGTGAGACTGTTCTTCAGGGAGAGGCTCCATTGGCACCCACAGGAGCCAGGAGGCCACAGAGCTGCATCCCAGGGCCCGGGGTGGTGGGGAGGGAGGGGGGCGGAGGGCAGCCTAGAGAACCATATCCATATATATGCTTAGGAAAGAGCTCTGGAAAAGATGGAAAAGATGGCCTACCTACAGAGTCAGCTGAATTTACCACAGGTCTACGAGGCAGAGTGGCTATTCCCAGCATTGTTTTCCTGGTCAGGTTCATTTTAAGAAGTTCCATTGTTACCTCATCTGATCTAGCAAATTAAATGCCTCCACCGGGAAGGGTAGACCAGGGAGGGAAGCAGAGCGCCACCTAGTGCCAAGGCATGGTGATGGCTCTGCTCATTCACCTTTCCACTGCACCCTCTGTCAAAGAGCAGCTGGAGAGAAGGAAGTGGTGAACCCTGGGGCAGGAAGGGGACCCACATCTGTAACTGCCTGTCCCTTCCTCATGTAATTTCCCTTTACACCAACACTTATCTCATCTCTGAAAGTTTAATTTCCTTAAGGTGTCTGGGGAAGGTTTTTCTTACAATCTGGTCTTACAAATAGGAAGACAAACATTCCAAAAGAAAAATGGGTGAAGGTCATGACCAGGCAAGCCAGAGTGGAAGAACTACACAATGGCCAATAAATGTAACAAAAAATAGTCAACCTCACCAACAATAAAATAACTGCAAATTAAGCGATATGTCATTTTTCACCAATTCACATTGGAAATTGATAATTCACAGTTATGGCAGAGTATGGAAAAATGACCCAGGATTTGCACTCACAAGAACATATTCTAAGGTAATCGCCAGCCATGGGTGAAAAGAACCTGGACACAGATGGCGTTCATAATAGAAAACTAAATGGAAAAGAGTTCATTGTCCACCATCAGGGCAGTCAAAGAAGTTACTATGCAGGTGTTAAAATTGTGATGACGACACGCACTTACTGACAGGACAAGACTGGCCTGTGACAAACTGGGGGTTCGAAGAAGTGGGCTACACAACAGCATGGGCGCCAACCTCTTGTTTGTAACTGTGTGCCATGCATGAGAACATTGCGTAAAAGAGGGGCTACATCACCATATACCAACCCATATACCAGTGTAGACTGTGTGCTCAGCACAAGGGATGGCACTGCAGGTGATTTCTCACTCTCCTTAGTACGCACGTTTACAGTGAGCAAGTGCTGTCTTTATAATTAGGCTAAAGCTATTTTGAGTCGTGTCTAAATAATTGGAACAAAGGCAAAGGGAATGGAAAACTGATGGCAGATAGATATGGTTGCAAGAGGAGCTGATGTTTTTCCATGACCTCTCATCTTTTCCCCTCCATGAAATTTGGTTCTTTCCCTCAGCTGGTTTTTACATGACCCTCTTGCCCCCAAAGGGATTTTGCATCTCTCTTTACAGAATCTCCCATCTCCCTCCTCCTTTCTAAAGCCTTGCTTCAGAGACATTGCCCAATAAATAATGAATGCTGAAGCGTATTTTATTCTCTCGCAGAGTAATTAAGGATAACCCATTGTGTACCTTTAAGAATGACTGAACGCTAATGCTGTTTGCCTCAATGCCATGTTAACACTGCTTAAGCAAATTGCTAAATGTTAAGTGACATTTCCATTGAAGGATTACTTTAACCTCCTCAGGAGGGGCACAGTCGAGGAGAATTATTGTAAGAATGATGAAGTATAAAGGAATAAAGCTTTTGTAAAGGATATGAAATACAAGGGTTATTATTACCTGGAATTTTCATTCAGTGTTTTGAGTTAAATTCTTTTTTTTTTTTCCATTTCAGTGCCTCCTCCGGGGCAGGTTGACTGCCCAAGGACAAGCTTTACCTTGGTTCTGGCCTTGGTAATGTCTTCTAGGTTAGACCATGTAAAGAATGAGAACAATTAGAATAAAGTTCATGCTCTGACCGGTCAAATGTCATTACAGATCTCGGGTCCACCACCACCAACCCAAGCAGCAAAAACAGCCCCCGGGCCAACCCAGGTAAGAACCCGAACTCACCTTTCTAGCTACTGATGAAAGTTAAGCTTGTTTAAATGAGGACTGTCTTTCGAATCCTTGCCATGTCACTTCAATGTGGACAGAGAGCATTAAGCCAGTTATGCTAATAAAAGACAGGACTCAAGGGCCCAACTTGTAAGGAAACTTGTAAGAAAAGTAAGAAAGCCTTAAAATAAGCAAAGCTTTCACTCCTTGCCATTCCCAGGAGGCAATGTGGGGGGGGGGGGGTTGTGATAGAAATTCCTAAGGATTCAGTAACTAGTTTCTTATAAACCTGAAAAGGGATACTCTCTGGGGTTTATACTTCAGGAACTAGGGTAAAAGAAAGAGAAATTTTTATCATTTCCAAGTAAAGGGCAGAGCTAAGTTTGCCCGGATACTTCTATGATATGGCGAATAAAATAGATTCTCCTCCAGGATTTCTCCTATGAACTGTGACACTCCCTGGCTCCCTTCCATGTGCATGCCAGAGAGGCTTGTGCTAAGCACTGGGAACGCAAAGGACAGAAGCAAGTTCTTTTGATGTTGTTGAAGCCTGGGGCAATTAGAAGGGAAAATCGAGTTAGCTTAGAGGCTTTCTGCTAACTCTGAGCCCTGAGCTCATAGACTTGATAGAAGTACAAAATTCCCTTTGCAGCCACGGGGCATTAGGATGGGGGCCGGACCTCCAAGGAAAAGAGACTAGCATTTCTTTTGCTGGGGGATACCTGCCTGTCCTCCACATGTTAAAAGATTCCTAGAAACTGTAGGTTCTCTTTAGCTTTAATGCCAGCTTGGAGCAGGGGCTCCATGGAGTCCTCCGATGGGGTTAGCAGCTTCTACAAGCTTCACAATTGCACCTTTGCTAATGGACCTGCTGTCATTCTGGACAAAGGGCTTAAGAATCAGATCTCTGGGCAGGGCAAGGACTCCAAGGCCATTTTAGGCCTTAATAGGCCCAGGGGACTGTTCAGGCAGCCAAGCATGGGGCACTCCTTCCTCCTATCCCCTTGGCCAGGATCTCAGCCTCCTCTGCAAGCCCCCAAAGTAGGGCCAACCACAGCGAGCTCAGCTGACTTCCAAGGAAAAATGTGAACTAAGGCATTTTCATCAGGGGGCAAAATAAGGGAAAGGAAGCAGGCTGCTGGCTGCATGCAGATCAGCTGACCCTGTGTAATCTCCTCAGGTATCCAAGGGCAAGGTTCTCCAGGCGCTGCTATCCAGGGACCTGCCAGAGTGGGGTCAGCCTGGCCAGGCTGCCGGCTGCTCACCATCCCCCCTCTGCTTCATTTGCAATCACCTTCCTCCCCACACTGCTGGCCTGAACTCCAGGTCACCCCAGTTTGTGGGCAGGCCAAGTTGTTTTAACCTCTAGAAAATGTCTCTTCACTTTGTCTGTTCTGTGTGTCAAAGAGATACCCAAAGCGATGTGTGCCAGTCCAGATACCCAAGGGTTCCCATTGGTTTGGGTTTGCTGGAGGGGCCCCCTACCTGGGCAGCCTATGCCCTCACCTTGCCCATCCAAAACAAAGCACAGACACCCAGACACACACCTCAGATCAGACACTGCGGGGGGCATGGTTGGCAACGAGACACAGTACCTACCTCCAGGTCCTATTTTTCACTGCTCAGCAACCCGAGATTGTTTGCAGCATATGCCCACATTCTCTTCTCCTAACCTCTGCCTCTCTACCATTGAATAAGTCTCTCTCTGTTTTTTTCTCCATTCTCTTCATGCTCCCAATAATTACGCCCTATTTCACTGACCCACACAGATGCTCCCAGCTCCTTTTTTACCGCCAACTCCTACCCATCATTGCTCCACCATCCTTACTTCAACTTTGCTTCTGTTTTGCTTCCCTGCAACCTCAGACCTTCCCACAAAGTCCCAGAGAGCCCTTGACTTGGAGCCTCTCTTAGTCCAGACGCCCCAACCCCCAAGAGGTCCTGCAGGTGGAGGGAAGCCTCCCTTGCACACTGTGAATAAAGGCAGCCCCCTCTGCCAGACCCCGCTCTCCCAGCAGACCTCTGAGCTGGGACAGCAGCCACCTGCGCTAGCTCGGCTGCTCCTGCCATTTTCCTGGGAGGAAGTAGGAGTGGTGTGCTCCTGACGACTTCAGTTAGAACTAGGCGACTCTTCCTCAGAACCACCCTTTTGCCATCTGGCTTCATGGTACCATGAGCTCTGTTTGGTCAAATAAGCTTCACTGGCCTGGAAACCTAACCATGGAGTTGATGTTGTTTCCATGAAAAAAGGCTGCCAGGTCCCAAACGAATACCCGACACCAAGCTCTGGAGGGTAATACATTTGTAAAGGTGGGCCTGTCGACTTCTCTGCTGTGACGGCTCATGCCCAGGACCTCCAACTGTCCTCGGGGTCCGCATGGCCATGGCTCCCACACAGCAGCACCTGCTCTCTGCATACTTCCTGGTTCACTG
Organism: Micronycteris hirsuta; assembly: GCA_004026765.1. Classification (NCBI taxonomy): domain Eukaryota; kingdom Metazoa; phylum Chordata; class Mammalia; order Chiroptera; family Phyllostomidae; genus Micronycteris; species Micronycteris hirsuta. Next base: position 74,995 of record PVJI01006330.1, read on the forward strand.
CAGCAAGAGGAAGTTCACAAGAAGTGTGCAGCCCTCAGAGAAGGAAGCCAGGACCCACAAAGGGAAGTGTGGAGATTCTCCCAGCCTCTCAGATGCCACCCCCTCCTGAAACTGCACCCCAGGGGAGTCACTGGGGAGAAACCAGAGAGCGGAAGGGCCACCTGTGCTTCTGTTCCATAAACCTACAGGCCCTGTGTTGCAGCTCCCACTTGGGTCCCTTGCTGGTGACTTCCAGATATGCTGGGAACGGGAGGGGCTGTAACCAGTGCAAAAACCTCACTGGGGTCTTACAGCAGGGGTGCTGCCGGGCCCTCACATGACAGGTGGCGTGCCAAGGAGTGAGCTCTTCAGTGGCCTGACCGAGTACCTGGAGACGCCGGAGCAACAATGACTGGTCATGAGAAATAAACAGATAGTGGATAAGCACAGGCTCAGGACCTGCCTGCTGGGCTTGAGGTTCCCTCCGCCACTCCCTGGGCAGCAGTTTCCTCCTCTGAGAAATGGGATCATCGCTGTACCTAACTCCAGGGGTCCTTGTGACCTAACCTTGTCACCTGTGTGGTCAGTGCCTGACACTAAGTATGTTCTCAGTAAATGTTAATGGCTTCTGCATTTTCACCCTGGAAATCATTCAGAACCAATACTCGTCTTAGACACTGACCGCCTCTATGAGGTGAGCAAAGACTGTTGCAAAACTAACTCCCTGTTTTTGCAGGAGGGCCTCACACCATTCGGAGTGAGGTTTTGAATACATTTACCACCATGGGAGGCAGGGCAGGACAAGTCTGTGACTTCAGCTTCAACAAAGACGACTTAAGACCAGAGAGGGGAGGCAAGTCCCGCAGTCCCCAGAGAGTGCTCGGTAGACACAGGCCAAGTCTTCCAACCCCTCTTTTCCACGCCACCTTCGTGCCCCAACACGGACTACGGAGTTACTTCCTTCTCACGGCAACCGGGTCCAAAAGCACCAAGTGTCAGCTGCCCAAATATCTTCCAGCCCTTGGCTTTTGGATAAAAGTGATTTGGTTCGAGCTTGTCCCAAGTAAATGGAAATGACACCAATAGGACCGGCCTCCAGCACAGGAGTAGGAGGCTTGGAATCCCTGATGCTGGGGAACTCTCTATGTCCTGCTAAAGTAAGGCAGCACCCAGCATTGTAATTCTTCCTTCCAGTCAGGGGTGCTGAAAGCCTTGGGCAACCCTTGAGATGTCACCAGCGCCTTTTTTTTTTTAAGGGAAAGGGCAAAGTGCATTATTTTTTACCAGTAAGTGGCAATAGAGTTAAAAGGCTAAGCAGCAGAATATTTAAACATATAAATCATAAATATTTTGAACATGGCGATCATCTCACCCAATCTGCTAATGTTATCCCCAAAGGAATTAAGGTTCCCAGAGGGCATGTGACTTGTTTAAGGCCACACGACTGGTTAATGGCTGAGCTAAACTACACTCAGCCTTCACTGTTGAACCAGAATGTGCAAGGGCACAGAGTGACTTTTCCAATAGCTTGGCATCTTAATTGTGTGGAAAAAAATCACTTTTTTGAGTGTGTTAATAATTCTAGCATGAAGTTAACGCTGATGGTCTTTAAGAAATCGCATAGTTGATTATGCCTCAGCTTTCGGCTTTCTGAACTGGAGGTGAGTGGGGGAGTGAGGAAGGGAAGAAGGAGGGAGGAAAAGAAACAGCTGTTTTGGTGTCCTTTTGAGACTTCCTGACACGTCTGTGCTGCCTCAGAGCCCCTCCCAACCCTGATTGCCCCAAGCAGGTCAGGGGCTGTTGGGTAAGAATCTCCCCTCCCTGAGCACCCTTTCTACTTTAGCAGCACGTGTGTGTGTGTGTGTGTGTGTGCGTGTGTGTGTGAGAGAGAGAGAGAGAGAGAGAGAGAGAGAGAAAGAGAGAGAGAGAGAATGAGAGAGAGAGACAGGGGAGCATGAAACATTTTACTGCAGATAGAATGCCGGGTGCTACTTTGCTTTATTCTGCGGAGGCACACAGTGAGAAGTAGAGCCTCAGGAAATGAGTGCCTGCTCCTGATGGGGCCACATTTCCTCCGTGTAATTCCACGGAAGAGAACACAAACAGGTGGGTGGGTGAGACAAATGTACCTAGGATGACACTGGGTACACACTGTGTGCTTAATTAGTGTGGAGGGATGGATGGGTGGATAAAGATTTCAGATAGACAGATTTCACAGATTTTCAATGAAAAAATGTTCTCAAAGTCTCAATAGTCCAGGAAAGAATGCACTACTTTGGTTGTATATGTAATGAGTTCCCTGTCTCTGGGGGTATTCAACACTAGCCATCCACTCATTTGGTAAGGATGTTGTAGAAGCATGCTGGGGGGTTAGCTTGGGTTGGATGACCTTTTAGTTCCCCTTGAATCCCAGGATTCTCATTATTCCACGATTCTTGATGCTCAGTGAAAGAAAGACCAGGGCAAAGATGTTTTTGTCTTTGGCTTCAAGACCTTTACATGAGAAAATTCCACGCACTCAGGGTGCTTAATCCAAAAGTCTGGCCCCATGCCCCTTCACCAAACTTTCTGCCATGATTGGAAACTATGACCATCCTGGGAGTTCACTTGAGAGATTCTGCTGATTTCTTCTAAATAACAAGTTTGTTTTTTGTTTATTTTGAAAATCAGGGGACACAGACTTGTGGAAACCTGGACTGGTGCTTTTAGATGCAGGTAACAATACAGCCCAACCTCCTCACCATGACGAGATGGAGACGCACAGGGTTACAGACTAGGGAGTCTAATGGGGTGGGGGTGGGGCCCAGAGGCAGTTTTCACCTCACACACTGGGGCCCAACAACCATGTGGAGGGCACACTGGGACGCCCACAAGGAGGCCTGGGTACAGGGACAACATGGGATAGCAAAGGAAAAGCAAACTATGAAGACAATGTGCCAGAAGGGAGTGAGTTCCCTGCTCCCAAAGTGGATTTAGATGCTCACTCTATCTGTAAAAGCTTTGCCCTCCTTCTATTCCCCTTTATTTTTTTGCAATGGGTATTCAGGTTTTCCCTTCCCCTGAACGAATGCTGGTTCACCATTTACTGTGTTAAGTGTTGGAAACTCCAATCAACACAGCCTGTAGCTCTTGGTACAAGGGCAGATTTCACTGACAGGTGGGAGACGGCGGTGGAGGAGGGGACTCGGGCTTTGGACTCACATTTCTTCCCCTACCTCCCACGTGGAGCCCTGGGCAGTTCCTCTGAGAGACTGCTGGCTGAGAAATGCCAGTAGACACCCAAAGTGAATTTTTCAAATGATGTGAGGAAGTGGGATGAGCGAGCTGACCTTTAATGGGAAGATGAAATCATGTGCTTTGCAAATTGGAAAAACTAACAAGCCAGGAGAAAGCTCACTGCAGCCAAGAGTAAGCAGAACCCCCAGCTCCTTCCTTCCCGGCTGGAAACTGGGGGTGGGGAAGGGGGTTGAGCATCCTAAAAACAGGGAGACTCCCTTCAGGTGTGGTACTCTGCCTGTGAAGCTCACTGGCCTTACCAAGCCTAAAAGCATTCTTATGCATTGTCTTTTAATTCCTTAAATGATATATTTGTGACCTTGGCTCCCCTGTAAACGGCTTCTAAAAGAAAAAATCCCTGAGGTTGAAATGCAGCTCACACACACAGCTTTTCAAAACACAAAACTCCTCTGCATCTTTACCTCAGATCTCAGAGGGGTTGCATTTGAGACCCTCTCGTCTGTGTGATTTACTTGTATCTTCTCTGTTTCCCTCCCGTTTAGATCTAACCTCATTAGATGGTCCTCCTTGTGTCTCACTCATCTTTGTTTATTGACTCAATCACCAAATGTTGGCAGAGGACCTACACGTGATGGGCACAGTGAAGGTTTATATGATGAGTGAGGCACATGCCCTAACCTCAAGATTTTCAGAGTTTTACAGAGGGATCAATTATACTGGCAAAGCACTTAACATTTTCAGATAAGGAAATGAAAGCTCAAATAGAATAAGTTAACAGGCAGTAGGAAAAAGGACTCAAGTCTTTTTATTTCAAGTCCCTGTGAGCACCAGCAGAGTACTGTGTCTTTAGTAGGCTGTTAGTAAATTGCAATTTATTCTTATCTCTTAAGATGGGGGTGGTGTGGAGAAGAGAACCGCTACCAATAAGCCAAGTGCCCCCTGAGCTGCGTGTGAATATCCACTATGTCCCATCCCCTGGGTAAGGCCAGATGCTTCCTGTTCTGTCAAGTCACCAAAAGTTTTACTGCCTTCTCCAGGATTTGTTCCAAACGAAGAATTAAGCACACAGTCGTTGGACCCCATGTTCCGGGGAGATCCAAGTAAGTTAATTAACAACCAGAAAGCCAGAGAGGCTCTGACATTTGATCTGCTCTCTCCTCTCTACTCACGCACTCCACCCAAACCCTAACCCTCCTACGGTGGATCTAGTATCTCCTCTCTTCTGTCATTGTGTTCTAAGAGGAAAGAGAAGTGCTGAAGGATTGACACTCTTTGTATGCATGAGGGAGAAAGGATCAGCTGTTTAAAATATCACTATGGCAACAGTGTAGGATGGAATGGGGAGACAAGGGTTGAGGAAGAGAGGAGACTTGCTGGCCAGTGGGGACGGTGGTCCAATGGAGATGACAGTAGACAGAACTCAGAGTTGAAGAGATACAGGCAGATTCAACAGATAGAAAGAAGGCAGAATCTAGAGGGTTAGAGGAGGAGGTGCAAGAGAGGGAGAAGTTAAAGCTGAGTTGAGCAGCTGGGGTAGAGAGTATCGCCATGAGGACTACTGCGAACACAGCAGGTTGGGGCAGGAGATCACGTATGTCTGTCATCATCTGCGAAACATTCACGTTAGTAGAGAGTTGACTACCCAGACATGACGTTCAGAAGGAACAGCCCAGCCAGAAATTTAGAATTGGAAGATGATGAGCTATGGTTCAAAACCAAGGCTATGGGAACAGGAAATGTGACCTGGAGAGACAGGAAGAAGAAACAGAGGACTTAAATCTGAAGAACTTTAATGCTAAATAGGTGGAAGAGAAGCCACCTGAGGACACAAGAAAGGGGAACCAGAGAAAAAGAGGAAACCCAGGAGGGAGTTGGGTGTGCAAGCCAAGGGGAGCATCTGCAAATTCCCCCAGAAATTCATGACCCATCAGCCACCATTGGGCTATGACAACCTCTCTGTGTGTGAGAAACACCTGAAGACATTTTTTAAGAATTAAAGATGCCCAATTCCTGCCTCATGCCCACTGAATCTGACTCTGTCTCGATCTTGCTCTTGTTCAAAGTGTGGTCTGGGGACCAGAAGTATCGCCATCACCTGGGAGCTTGTTAGAAACGAAGGATGCCAGGCTCCACTCCAGACTTACTGACTCAAGTGGTGCCTTCGCACATTAACCCTTAAGAAGCACAGCCCAGAGTGATTCCCAGACGGTCCTTATTGGTTGATGCTGCATAAGCTACTGTTACTTATCAAGGGTTAAGAAACACTGGCCTGATGTATTTATATGGCCAACACAAAGCATTAATCTATAAATTGTACTTTGTTGGAGAAAACCAAAGCAATTAAGAAAATTGGTAGATTGATTTCTGTAGACAATATATCTCACCTTTTCTTCCCAGCCCTTCAATGTCTACCATAATAAATCGCTGACACTAAACATTTCATAACCCAATCTACCCTCCAGTATTAACGTCATCTCAATATGAGAAAGCCACTAGGTCTCAGTGAGTACATGCTCTGAGATGGAACCATTGTCATTAGGACATTCTAGGAAAGGGGGAGCAGAGGTGACCCCAATATCAGCCATCAGGCCAGTGAGTGAAGAGAACTAAGCAAATAGAAAAACACCTCGCTTTCTAAAAACCTAGCTACCAAATGAACATGTCCATTCTGAACATAGTCCAAGATGTAAGAAATAAGGAGAAAAAATGGTCTATGAAGAACCAAAATAGAGGCTAAAAATATCCATGTATTCCACTTCATTCATTTAAAAAGAAAATCCCCTTTGGCCCTTACTCTAATGAATAGCTATAGAAAAAAAAAAAAAAAAACAGTGTTCATTTTAAAAGGCATATTGAACTACTCAGCTGACATCTGGAAAGCAAACCCTCTGCAGGAGTGCTTCTCAAACTTTAATGTGCACACGAATCACCTGGAGATCTTGTTAAGATGCAGGTCTAACTCTATAGCCAGGGTGGAGCCTGGGAGTCGCATTTCCAGCAAACCCTAGGGGCCAGTGGACAGCAAGCCCTAAAGAACATCACTGCCACCTACTGGCTACAATTTACATCACAAGCCAGACCTAGGAAAGAAGCCCCAACCACCGGACAAGCCATAAAGCAGTTCTGCTTCTCTTTTGCTTTATCCCGGGCTTTAGTGGAATCTTTAAACTCTACTTCCTGATTTATTTCCTTCTTCCAATCCTCATCTCAAGGATCATGCTCAGGCATAGGCAGTTTGGGGACAGCAAGGACAGGGGAAGCCAGCTGAACAGGAAGAGTCAGCAGGCACTGTCCAGGCAGACAGGAAGTACAAGTTTGCAAGATCTGCTGATGAGCAAAGTCACCAACTCCAGATGGAGCAGAACCAGCCCCAAGAGGGGTCACAGCCCACTTCTCTGGTTTAAATTGCCATGAACCACTGCAAAAAAATAAGGCATGTTCTCACATGTAACTTTTCCCCTTAATCTGCCAATTCTGTAATATCTCCCTTTATTAAATATTTCTCATCAATTCTGCTTAAAACTGTGTAAATTCACGTCCATTTCTTGCTTCATTTAAAAAAGAGAAAGATGGACTGTGGGACCAGGGGGTGGGCAGGGCAGAGGAGGGCCAAAGGGGAAACATTGGAACACCTGTAACAGAATTAACAATAAAAGAAAAAAGAAAAAAAAAACACACTGCCTACAGAGCTTCTCCTCCGGTCACACGGAACCAACGCAACATGCAGTGTAAGGACCAGATGCCCAGAGCAGCCTCCTGGGCAACCATGCAGCAGCTTAAAGTGATCCGGGCTCATCTGGGCTGAGCACCACCCCCCACAAGACTCCAGCACAGAGGTTCCTAACTTTACTGTCTCTCTTTCTTTTTCTTCCCCATCGAACTTGGTTTTGAAATATTTTGTCTCCCAAATTGCAGTGGTTAAATAATTCACTTCTCATTTCTTATGAATCAAAGAGCTATATACCTCCCAATAAGAACTTTTGATCAGCACTGAATAATCAGTTTTATTATCTTGAGATGATATCACCTCAGCCAAGAGCAAAGAAGACACTAAATTCTACCAGTTGTAGGTGGCTATCCACCATCTCCTACAAGCATTTGAAAGGTTGAAATAGCTCAGAGCCCCACCACCTTTCTCTTCCTCCATCATAACCTTCATATATCCGCAGAGGTACAGAGGTACTGACCACAACTGCCCTAGTCATTATCACAAGACATTATCACTAAAAGAAAGGAGAAAAATCTACAATGGCTACAAACAAGAACTGACATCTGTAGATACATGTGGGTAATTTCTATGGTTGCCTTGCCCAGAGAAGTGAAGGAGAAGATGGGTATCAATTTCTCATCCTGTAATTCCTGCCCCTCAGCACTGGCTTTGCAGAATTTTTCACACCTTTGTAAAGACCCAATGCATAATTTTAAGAAGTCAGAATGAATGTAAAAAACTACAAGCTCCTGAGAATCGGTCCTAGTGAATTCCATATCTGGGAGTCTGCACTTACACAATCTGAGCCCAGGAAACTTACTGAGGGCATTCCCAAACTTGAATGGGAGGTCCCTGCTTCTGGAGTCTGGAATTATGGCTGATACAGAGAATTCTACAGCAGTTATTGTAATAAGTACTAGCTCATATAGCTAGGACCTTGGTGCCCAGTGCAAGTCTGTTATGGATATAAATGAATAAATATACACTGCACCTTGCTACTTCTTTTACTTTCTTTTCATTGAATCTCAGGGGGCTCTGGCAGAGAAAGAGGGGAGTGAGAGAACACACAGGTAAATGCAGCAAGAGAGAACCAGAATAACAGGGCCCCCTTTCCTTCCTCAGACTGCAAAGTTGACTTGTCGTTTTTAATTGATGGAAGCACGAGCATTGGCAAACGTCGATTCCGAATTCAGAAGCAGTTTCTGGCTGACATCGTCCAGGCTCTTGACATTGGCCCAGCGGGTCCACTGATGGGCGTTGTTCAGTATGGGTAAGTGCTATTCTGAATTGAGAAACCAAGTAAAGTCGCATGCTTAATTTTGTGCCACAAGTAATACCAACACATCCTAGAGCACAGATTCATTCACTTCCATAATACTAATGTAAACGAAAGAAATCGAAGCAATTCAGATACCATCTGAGAGCTCTGAGACTTCCAGAAGGGACAGATTAATAAACACCTGTAAGTGAATGGTAGTTGTGCTTGTGATTGGTGGAGGGTTTATTTGGGTGTTAGGAACTCTGGGTTCAAGTCTGAGCTCAGCTGTGTGACCTTGGGCTAGGGCTTGATCTCTCTCATCACCAGTTTCCTCGTCTGTAGATCAAGGTGGATGCCTTTTAACCCTGAGTATTAGAACATTTGTTCGAGGGGCTGCACCTTGTGCTCCCACATGTAAGTAAGACGCGTAGACACGTGTTGCTTTAGGATGAACTCTCTCTTTCTCCAGATAACCTTAGGTCATCGCACTGGCAATGGAAAAGCTCCCCAGGCAATGGGGAGACTGGGTGGGAAGGGGAGTAGCCCCCCTCACTCAGCTGATCACCAGGTGTCTGTCCCCAATCTGTTTTATTATTTTAGTTAGAATAGAAATTGAGGGTTCATTGAGTGACATCCAATCTCAACCTATTCTCTTATTTGGGATGACAAGTCTATCTTATTTCTGGTATAAATAGGTTTCTCCCTAAAACAGATATACAGATATTGACAGATAACAAGCAAACAATGAAAAGGCCAGGCAAAGACAAATTTCAAATAATAGGTCAACTTTTAACCAACAGACACTCAGGACAGGATAATTATATCACTTTCCTCAAAGGACTATCAGACACAACGTGACCCTTCCCTCCCCATAGATCTGCAGCTTCACCTTGAACTGGAAACTAACCTAGACCTTGGTGCCTCTTGCTCAGAAGCTACAACACAGCTGATCTGCTCTTCCTGAAAAGCAGCAACATCCATAGCTGACAACAACCGGGGGGTCTCTAGGCCCTTCAGACATGTCCTGAGGACTTCCCAGAGCAGCACTGTAACTGAGATTGTTATATTAAAAACACTAGAATACTTATTTTTGAGTTGTCAAAAGAAATAAGCAAAAGTGCCTCATTTGCATAACTATAACAAGTATTTTTAGAATTAAATTCCAATAACATATTTCATACCATCTTCTATTCCTGTGAAGAAAAATTAGATGAGTTGACTGACTCACATATACTTAGAGTCAAATATATGAAAAATAACCAACTGCTGCAAATGCTAACTCTCAATGTCAAATGCTCTATTCTGAGGATTTTATGTAACTTGAAATAGGAAAATAAGTGGGTTTTTTTTGGTCATTGTTTCCTTGTTTTCAAAATGTCAACTTATTTCATTCCTGTGTCACTTTTCAAAGACAGAAAATGAATAGCAAGCTTCTCCAGGGAGGAAATGGAAGTGTTTTAGTGCCAGATGTCCCCGGTCCATTTTATTGGGGGTTCAAAGCTTGCTGTGTCATCTTGCATTAAAAATAGCTGCTTTAAAAGCTGTATATACCAAGGCTTATAGCACAATATGAAAATCAGGTGATAAATATGTCAAGGAAAAGAAAAATGACAGCAGAATCGTGCTGTGTGCTGATGAGAAAGAACGTGGATGAAAGAACAAATAAAGCAGAGAAGGAAAAACAGTTCAAGACTCTTTCCCTTCAAAAAAAACAAAAACCCACAAAACCTTTTCCCCACATTTTCCTAATGTGATCACCATTTGCAGCTAAGAGTTTACCTCCATGCTTTCCAATTCCTCCTTCTAAAAATGTCTTTGCTATTTGTCTTTTTTTCTTTTTTCCCCACCCAAGGACCTTATTAATTTGAAGCATGGAAGGAAAATGTCTCTGTTTTCACTCCCTCTAGTGCTCATAAAAACTAATCGATCATCTTCGCCCTCCTACAGCCACCGGGTAGAGCAGGAAGCACAGTGAACTGGTGACAGGCCGTCTTGAAATCTGGCCTGAGTCCTGCTGTGTGACCTTAAGCAAGTCACTTAACCTCTCCACGTAAGTGCTGCCATCTGTAAAGTTCCGGGGCAGAGCAGATGATTTATCGGGTCTCTGCCAGCCCCGGCATCCTGTAACTCAGGGGCTGGCTCTGGACTTGGAAGACATCCAATAAACGAATATATTGGGCCAGCAGACGGGATGAGCCGCCTCTCCCCTCCAGCCTCGGGTTCCCATTAGGTGGGACAATCAATAATGAAATGATGGCATGCACTGAGGTTATGTATCCACCAGTGGGACGTGGGGACCAAAACAGTGTGGCATATAGCATTAGAAGGGAGTGATGAGGCTGAATAGGAAATCCATGCATGCAGCAAAAACTGCTTTTGATTTCAGCTGTCCGGCTTGCTTGCCTGGGGATTTCCCCTCCAACCCTTTCTTTACCAAATGGTCTTGGTGCACAGCGAGGGAGGCAGTGGGGCAGGAAAGGGTAAGGAAACAGAGGCAGATGCAAAGATGGGGCCTGTGTTTCTGGAAAAGGAAAAGCAGGAAGAGCCAGTGCTTGGCACGCTGGGAAATGGAGTCCTCCCATTGCACTTGGGGTTCTCACTGGATTCCGATGCCTACTCCATGACCTCTGTACACTGGGGACTTAGAAAGCTCTTGGGGGGACTTCCTAAGATGGCAGCAAGGTGAATGCACCATGCCACCTCGCACAACCAAACAAGGGAAAAAATTAGAAATTTAGACAACCAAAAACAGCCAGATCTGACAGAAAATCGTATTGAGAGGAAGTCCGACAACCAAGGAATTAAAGAAGATACATTCATCTAGTCTGGTGAGCGGGGAGGAGCAGGGCGGAGGGAGAGCGCTCAGCGACCCTGCAGCAAGGGGCGGTTCCCACGGGGCTGCAGCACCGAAGCGCAGCCAGCGCCCGGCTCAACCGGACCCAGCGGGCCGAGACTGGTGGACTCGGCAGGTCTGCATTCCCGTGCAGACGGACAGGGAAAGAAAGCAGGGCGCAACCCATCAGCGCAGACTGAGAGCACCTGTGGGGGTGGAGTCCGCGGCAGGAGGAACTACCAGCCTCACAGGAGAGTTCGCTGGGGAGACCCACGGGGGACTGGAGCTGTGCAGCCCGTACACCGACCCGGAGCGACCCCGGGAGCTGGCGCAGAGGGGCTCAAATCGCTTGCAGGAGGCGGTGTGGGTGCGGAGAGCGGAGCAGGCACCATTGTGCGCTCAGGTCCTGCCCCCACAGGCTACGTCACAACACAGCGCCTGTGAGTTTCCCTGCCCAGGTGAACCCCAAGGCTCCGCCCTCCTTACAGTAACAGGCTCACCGAGGGGAAAAAACAATGGCCCAAAGAAAGGAACAGATTAAAGCTCCAGAGCTAACCGACCAAGAGATAGCCAACCTATCAGATGCACAGTTTAAAACTCTTGTAATAAGGATGCTTTCAGAATTCAACGAAAAATTATCAAAATTGCTGGAACAAATGAGGAGAGATCTGCAGGGAGCCAATAGAGATAAGAATGAAACTGGGACTCAAATCAACAGAGTGGACCAGCAGAAAGAAAAAAACATCCAACCAGAAAAGAATGAAGAAACAAGAATTCAAAAAACGGAGGAGGGGTTCAGAAACCTCCAGGACATCTGTAAACAGCCCAACATAAGGATCATAGGGCTGCCAGAAAGAGAAGAAGAAATCCTAGGAATTGAAAACTTATTTGAACACATAATGATGGAGAATTTCCCGAAGCTGGCGAAGGAAATAGACTTTCGGGAAATCCAGGAAGCTCAGAGAGTCCCCAAGAAGTTGGACCCAAAGAGGAACACACCAAGACACATCATAATTACATTACCCAAGATTAAAAATAAGGAGAGAATCTTAGAAGCAGCAAGAGAGAAAGGGACAGTTACCTACAAAGGAATCCCCATAAGACTGTCAGCTGATTTCTCAAAGGGGACCTTGCAGGCAAGAAGGGGCTGGACAGAGGTGTTCCAAGTCATGAAAGGCAAGGACCTACATCCAAGAATACTCTATCCAGCAAAGATTTCATTTAGAATGGAAGGGCGGATTAAGTGCTTCTCAGATAAGGTCAAGTTCAAGAAGTTCATCACCACCCAGCCTTTATTGTATGAAATGTTAAAGGGAGTTATATGAGGTTTGGAGGAATATCAACAGGGGAGTGGTAGGGGGAGAGGGTGGGAATGGGGCACAGAATAAGTAGCATAAGTGGGAGGTTAGAATAGTATAGGAAGTGCAGGAACAGAA